>JARYHS010009448.1:0-10000 GCA_031002005.1 Vandiemenella viatica | reverse complement strand
TATCAACCCAGGGCACATGAAGTTGATCCCCTTTCAGACCCAAAACACAATCGACATGACTTTGCCAGCCCATTTTTTTTGTCATGAATGTCCATGTAACCACCTGTAAATTCCTTTAACCAATTGTGGATATTTTGAATGACCATACACTTTTTACCAGACACTTCTATTAATTGTTGATGAATGTCTATAGGTGGAATCCCTTTCGCATTTGGAAAATGAATTACTCCACAAATTTTGCACTTGGTAGTAATGGCGATCTGCACCCCCTTCACAGATGGTTCCTGAACCAACACTGCACTGCATAGTGAAGCTGGAAATGCTAGGATTGAGAGTGGGGAAACTAATGCACTTAAACCTCTCCATGAGGATCCGGAACTTGGGGAACCTTACTTTACACTATGCCTTTATCTCCTTCTTAAGTGTTGGATAATTTGAATGTAGTGCTTTGTGTTCATTTGAAAGTTTAAATAGGGCATCAGCATATTATGAGAATGTGCCAAATGTGCACATTTGGGGTTTGTTTCCCCTAATTATGTTGATGTTATTCAGGGCCGGCGTTAGGGGGGGGTAAGCGGGGCAAAAGTACCCGGGCCCGTGGGTCCCATGGGGGCCCTCCGGCCAGTATGCCTAAGTAAATAAAAATCAAACGCAAATTCTACAATCTGCACCTATCATTGTGAACAAAAGGCGAGAGCGCTGGAGGCCCATACCTAATATCCAGGATTGTTTAAAAAAAAAAAAAAAAAAAAAAAAATTGTATTTAACTAGTGATTAAATTAGCGCAAAATACTAATACACTGTGGTTGTATGACAAAAGCGGCCAGTGACAAACCAACACGGTGTGGGTGAGGGGTTTTTACGGTATACCTGCCCTCTACTACCTGCACTTATTTCGATGTTATACTGCTCACAAGATACCAGACCCGGCGAAAGGGGTATTTCCTCAAATCCAGTTGATACACGAAATCGATAATGCTTGGTGGGATATGATGCCCATTTTTATTTAATTGACAAATCAATGGATATGGAACTTGGTTACTGGATATTAAAGTAAAGTAATTTACAAAAAATTTTCTTCTTGTCATCCAAGCGTCACAGATTTGTTGTAAACATTAGCAACAGTCATTGCAAATGTTGTCGATGTTTTAGGTGTGCTCGCAAACAGTTTTAACAAACAGAAAATCATGCAGTATTTTAGCGAATGTGAATAACTTTGTCACCTTCCTCTTCTACATTCCAAGAACATATTTTGTCAGCCATCTTTAGTTACGAGATCCTAAGAAGAAAATTCTTTCAATTAGATTCTAAATCTATTAGGTTTTCGTATATAACGTTTTATTTCCTGTTCTAAGACATAGAATAAGTAGCTCCAGTGAATGTTTCCCTTTCTGCACAATTGACAACGACATTGTGAATTATAATATTTATTCCTAGTTTTAATGTATGTTTGAATTGAGGCTAAAGAGGGACCTACCACTACAAAAGATAGTAGGGAGTACGTGTATTGTGAGTACACCGTCCATGGGATATTTTCCGCTGATATCTCTTAGAGCACGTTTTTGTGACTTAAATAGTTTCTGTGCTTATAACGATTTTCCCCAGAATGAGATCTGGGCGTTCCCTTATGGGACGCTACATGCTTCTTGAAAGTCATTCTTTTTTTTTTTTTTTTTTTTTTTGTAAACTCTTGAGTAAGAATCTTTCATTCGTAGATTGCTTGGGCAATCATTTCATCCACTGTATAGGGGTGACTTTTTCAGCTACCTAGTTACTGCCTTCTGAAGGCTATCGTACATTAGTACTGATGGGTCAGTGTTTTATAATACAAGAAACTAAAAATAGTAAAGTTAAAAAAGGTTCTGCAGATTTGCAGTATGTGAAAGCTTACCATTTTTTCAGCCTTTCAAATAAGTTTTCTGTGTACACATATTTCTAACAATATATTATTGTCAGTCGTGATTTCTCAGCATTATACGTAAATGAGCGGAGATAAATTCCTATTAATGTAATTATTATTATTTGCGACAGTTGCATCGTTTGAAAAACGGGTCAGTTTATAAATTTTTGTTTGCTGATATTTCTGGTAAGATTTAGGCTGATTCTAACTGTAAACAGAGCGTTCCATTTGTGTGACTAATTGCCCGACAGTTTATCCTAAGAACGCACCTAGCCTTACCCATCGCCTGGGATTGAAGGTGCGTTTTATCTGGCGACACCTCCTTCCTGGAGGCAGGGGAATGCAGACTCTTGTTCGCTTATGTCACCCGTGTGCATTTAGTAGGACACCAGATACTGTAGCCCAAAAATGTTAATGTTACACACGTGCAAGTATTGGAATATTTATAGACGTATTCTAATTTCCATCAGCTGATACAAAATTTAATGAACGTATAAGAAAAACATATTAGTAAAAGTCAGGCCAATGTTTTAAAAGTCAAATTATTTTATTTCTTGTCTTATAGAACATATATTACACACTATGTACGAGTATGCATGTACGAATTTTAAACTACACGTCCCTTGTCAAGTTCTAGATTCGCATACTGACAGCTGCGGTGCTCGTTCTGACGAGTTTAAAACTTTTTTAACTTGTACCATATTACCATAAAATAATAATGTAAAGAAAAATCATTATTAAAAGACTTAAGTGAGTGAAAAAATTTTTTGTGTTCGGTAAATTTTAATTTACCCTTCAGACAAAAGTGTTAATTACATATAACTTTCAATTCATTGATATCTCCAATTTATATTATAAAAATTCTTCTCGGGTTTTCTTCCGGATAATTCTCACACACAATTTTTATATTTAATACCTTCTTCTTTTGAAAGCGATTTTCTACTTCTAAAGCATTAGGACGACATTATAGACAAAAACGTTCGCGCTTTGCCCATTTTAAAACTGTTTACGCTTCCACTTTTGTTTACTTGAGAAGGCGGCAGATAGGCTGAGCTACAGGGCGTCAGACTGACGCACAGGTGAAAGCCGCACAAGGGTCTATAATCCCCTGCCTTCTTGGAAGTACGGTGTCACCAGAAAAACGCACCTTCCAGCCCTGACGACACCAAGAGCGCATAGTTTGCAAAAGTTTGTAGAACTTGCAAACGTTTGTGTGTTTGCAGTCGGATGATTTGACTGGTGGGCTCCACTAACTAAATATTCGCAAATAACAGTTCGTGTGCGAACATTTGTCGGCGTTCAAACTGCTGACTGCAGTGTCTAAATGGCTCCGAGAGGAAAACTTATTGCTAGTGCTGTTATAAGTGAAGAAGAGGACATTATTAAAATAAAGAAGAATCTTAGATTTTGGACATCGCATTTTTAAAACAAAAATAAAAATTCGGAAGACTGATGTATAACTCAAGAATAGATGATATGAGTGGTTTATTTTTTATTTTTTAAATTGTTGTATGTCACAAGAAGATTTTGAATTCGTAACTCTGCTGATTGGTCCAAGAATATGTAACGAGATACAAATTTCAGAAACACCATTTCCGTGGGAGCTAGATAGGCAATAACACTTCGCTTTTTGAATTAAGATGATTCCCACAATAATAGAAAACCTAAGCAAATTATTTTATAAAATTACATACCTTTTCCTGCCATGCCATCATCGAGTTGTGCTATTTAACTTATTCTCTTCTGAACGAGGTGAGCAAAGAATTTACTTTCCACTTAACAACATCAATAGTGGTTTCCATATTTGTTGCGATTTCGCTCCAGGCACCATGGTTTTTAATTCTGTTGTAGTAATATTTGTGACTACTCTGCCTTATATGCGGCTTTAATTTTTATGATTCAATTAAGAGTAAACACTTTTCACTATCCCAGTCCATAGTTATATTTAAAACGCACTTAAAACTGATACTATTCGGAACACGCACCCCTGATGTTGAACCTACCTCCACTGAACACGCACTGTCCGAGCACGAACAACGTATTCCTTTGATGTACCGACATCGGCCGGAACCCCTGCAAACACCAGCAAATCTTTGTTCCTGTGCGCTATTTTCGTCTCCACCTGACAAACTCTGAGTACGCAAATATTTCAAACGTTTGCAAACATTTTGCGCTCTTGGTGGATCCCCACATTAATGCTTTGGGCGCTCTTAGCATTTACTGTCAGACGTTTTTTATTTAGTGACGCAAATGGAACGCTCTGTTTTCAGTTAGAATCAGGGTGCATTTCACTAAAAATATCAGCAATAAAAAATTTGCAAAAAGACCCTTTTTTCAATGGACGCAAATTTACCCAAAAATAATAGACTGCTCGGCTGCTGAGAAATAATGACTGACAAGCAATATATTGTTAATTTATGTTAGAAATATTAGTACATAGAAAAACTTATATGAGAGGCTGAAAAAATGCTAAATTTTCACATACTGCAAATCTGCAGAACTTTTTTTTAACTTTACTATTTTTAGTTTCTTGTATTATAAAACACTGACCCATCAGTACTAATGTACGATAGCCTTCAGAAGGCAGTAACTAGGTAGCTGAAAAAGTCACCCCTTTACAGTGGATGAAATGATTGCCCAAGCAATCTACGAATGAAAGATTCTTACTCAAGAGTTTACAAAAAAAAAAAAAAGAAAAAAAAAGAATGACTTTCAAGAAGCATGTAGCGTCCCATAAGGGAACGCCCAGATCTCATTCTGGGGAAAATCGTTATAAGCACAGAAACTATTTAAGTCACAAAAACGTGCTCTAAGAGATATCAGCGGAAAATATCCCATGGACGGTGTACTCACAATACACGTACTCCCTACTATCTTTTGTAGTGGTAGGTCCCTCTTTAGCCTCAATTCAAACATACATTAAAACTAGGAATAAATATTATAATTCACAATGTCGTTGTCAATTGTGCAGAAAGGGAAACATTCACTGGAGCTACTTTTTCTATGTCTTAGAACAGGAAATAAAACGTTATATACGAAAACCTAATAGAGTTAGAACCTAATTGAAAGAATTTTCTTCTTAGGGTCTCGTAACTAAAGATGACTGACAAAATATGTTCTTGGAATGTAGAAGGGGAAGGTAACAAGGTTATTCACATTCGCTAAAATACTGCATGATTTTCTATTTGTTCAAACTGTTTACATATGCAGTGATTAATTAGAGTATCTGCACATTGCATTCATATATGTCGGTGGAATAAACATGGAAAGTTATGTATTAGTAGTTAACATATGGAATTCAGTGGGATGTTTAGTAACTATCCCACCGAGCGTGGTGGTGTAACGGTTAGCGTTCTGGCCTCGCATTCGGGAGGACGCCGGTTCGAATCCCCGTCCGGGCATCCAGATTTGGGTTTTCCATGGTTTCACTAAAACACTCCAGGTGAATGCTGGGATGCTTCCTTGAAAAAGGCCATGGCCGAATTCCTTCCCGTTCCCTGCCCCCAGTTCCATCCCGCCTCTAATGACCTTAGCCGTCGACGAGGCGTAAAGCAGTATAAATAAATGTAACTAACTGGTAATCATAAGCTTGTAATATTACTGATTCGTTAATGAGTACTGTCCCATATACACGAGACTCTCTTCATATGACATAAAAGCGAGCACCACAACATCTGCAATGCCTGTTGCTAATGTTTACAACAAATCTGTGACGCTTGGATGACAAGAAGAAATTTTTTTGCAAATTACTTCACTTTAATATCCAGTAACCATGTTCCATATCGATTGATTTGTTAATTAAATAAATATAATCATCATATCCCACCAAGCATTATCGATTTCATGTATCAACTGGATTTGAGGAAATACCCCTTTTGCCGGGTCTGGTAACTTGTGAGCAGTATCCATCGAATAAGTGCAGGTAGTAGAGGGCAGGTATACCGTAAGAACCCCCCACCCACCCCGTGTGGGTTTATCACTTTGGTATGTCACTGGGCGCTGTTGTCATACAATCGAGTTACGGTCAGTCAGCACCTATTTCCTCTTTGTTGAAGTTTGAATGTTGTGGCTTCTCGTCACTCATAAGCAGTGCTGCTGAATAGCCTGCTCCACGGTCTTCAATATTTCGTGTTTGTGTAGGAATTTACGTTTTTGTATCGTTTCATCATATAGTTTTAAGAGCTATATTGTAATGGAAAAGAGATACGCGAGTGGAAAAAAGTATTACAGTGCTTCATCAGGTTGTCAAAAACGGAAGCGTAAGGCTGAAAAAGATAACGCTGCGAAAAAGGGACAGACATTGTTACCTTTTGTGCCACTCGATAAGCCAGCAGTGTCAGCGAAGTCAGAAGGACGCGGAGATGACTTTGAGCCTTCCTTAATCGATACTATGCAGCAGCAGGATTATCAGAGACAAGGTGAGTCGCTAGTCAATTTCACTTGTAACTGATTACGGTCATTGTAGAGTAGCTAGTTAAGAGCTAAGAACTAGCCGCTCGCAAAAAAGTTGGTGCCATTTTTCTTAAATTTGCAATAAAATTATCATTTTGCAGATGCTGATATGCAAGAAATCTGTTGTTTACAAGCTTCTGTAGCATCGGCAGTACAGAAATGGGACCACGTCGATCAAGAGGACAGTAAAGTTGGCATTTGCATTAAGTTGCCAAAAAGTGAAAGTGACAGTATTAGTGCAAGCGACAGTGATAGGGACGATATCCTTTCAGAAAGTGAACATGTTTTAAAGGCCAGTTCGACAGGGAATGAGATTTTAGATTTTGATATCGGTCTGTGGAGTGAAAAAAAGTGCTTCAATAGTTTAGAGGTAGAAGAAGCTGTTAGGCGAGGACCTGAGCAAACACCGAAAAGACTGCCGCGGGACAGAAAATGTAATCAATCTTTCCCTTCAAATGTTTTTGAGCGTATCTTAAAAAATGGGGAAGTTTCAAAAAGGGACTGGCTTGTATGGAGCAAAGAAAAGCAAGCATTGTACTGCTTTGCTTGCCGATTGTTTTCGCAACGTTCGGATATCTCTAAATCTGATTTGGCGTTAGGCTACGGTTGGGGATTATCAAGAGGCTGGAAAAAACTGAAACAGAAAGTGAGTGAACATGAGAGCAGCGCTGATCATAAAACGTCTTACTTAGAATGGCGCAAATTAGAATATGCGCTAAATAGTAGTTCAGCCATAGAAAATCTTTTAGACCGAAATATTGCAAGAGAAGAACAGTATTGGGCCGAAGTATTGCATCGCGTAATCGAAGCTATTCTTTTCCTTGCGGAAAGAGGTTTAGCTTTTAGAGGTGATAGTGACTTAGTCGGAGATCGTCAAAATGGCAATTTTTTGGGTGTCTTAGAGTTTTTGGGGAAATTTGATCCCATTATGAAAGCGCATTTAAGAAAAATTGAAGCGTCGCAACAAGGAGGAAAACGTATGGTTCATTATCTGTCACATGATATTCAGAACGAATTTATCGAAATAGCTGGAGAGTTTGTTCGTCAAACTATTTTAAGAGAGGTAAAACATAATAAATACTTTTCTGTTATAGTCGATGCAACTCCTGATGAGCCCAAATAGAGCAAAATGTTTTTATACTGCGCTACATCGCCCTTGATGAAGAAAACGAATACAGAATTAGAGAGCGTTTTCTTGGCTTCGTTGATTGTGAAGAGAAGACTGGTCAGGCAATCGCCAGAATGATCTGCAATGAGCTGATACGTCATGGCTTAAAGATTTCAGACTGTCGTGGGCAGGGTTATGACAACGGGAGCAATATGCGTGGCACCTATCAGGGAGCTCAAGCACATATATTAAAAGAAAATCCCCTGGCAATTTTTCTCCTTGTGGCGCTCACTCATTAAATCTTTGTGGCGTCCATGCTGCGGAGGGTTGCGCAGATATAATCACTTTTTTGGAATTGTTTCAAAAACGTATAATTTTTTTCATTCTAGTCCCAAAAGATGGAAAGTTTTGAAAGAAAATATTGGATCTTCCCTTCACGGGCTATCGGAAACGAAATGGTCCTGCGCGATAGATGCCGTGCGTGCATTTGCTAAGCATTTGCCAGGATTACAAAGGGTGGTTGAACTTGCATTTAACTTTAATTTGGCTGCAGAAGCACGCACTGAACTAAGGGGTATTCAGAAGTGCTTAAAATCATTTAAATGTATCGTCCATGTCTACAATTTGTACAAGTATTAACTGCATAAACCAACATACGATTGTTGTGCTTCAAGCAAGGGAGCTACAGTCGATGTTGAAAGTGGCAATATTAAGAGTCTAGTGAAGAATTAAAATGAATTGAGAGACAGTTGGGATAACCATTTAACGCAGAAAGGTTGCAGAGGTAGCGAGAAATATTGGAATATCACCAGACTTCAATTTGACGATAAGCGGACACAAGAGAAACGGAAAGGCAAAAGAAAACGCTTTGTAGATGAAACATCCGAAGATTTAAACCTGCACCCAGAGGACAGTTTTAAAGTAAATGTTTTTAATATTATTCTAGATACAGTTATAGGAAACTTAACTATAAGGTATGCTGCCATAGAAAAAATGATGGACACATTTGGTTTCGTGTGGCATCCTTGTACGGTGTGGACGTTAATACGCAGGATTTAAAAGAAGAAATTTTGCAGTAAAAAAGATTCATGTAACTAATTTTGGATGCAAGCCACTTCCCCCTTTGCATCTTAATGCTCTCCATAAATGCAATTTTAATAACATATTTCCCAATGTAATGGTAGCCTTACGTATTTTCTGCACTTTGCCTGTTACTGTTGCACAAGCAGAGCGGTCATTTAGCGTTCTTGCAAGAGTTAGAATTGTTTGAGAACTACAATGGACAAGAACGGCTTGTTGGATTAGCTATGATAAGCAATATAATCAGAGTTAGCCCGCTCATTGGATTATACCGCGATTATAAAAGACTTCGCATCTAAAAAAGCTAGAAAGGAGAGTATAATTTTGTAAAGTATAGAATTTATGTAAACTGAGAACATTAAAAAAACTTTCTTAACAATGCATTACCTTTTTCTTTGCTTAAATATTCTGAATTATCAAAAAAAATTATAACAAAAATGACGGAGGGGGGGGGGCCCTAAGAATGGTTACCCTGGGCCCGAGAATCCTAGCGCCGGCCCTGCAGGGGCGGCATGCGCAGCCAATAAAAAAACCTGTCACCAGTCCTTCCACAGAGCCTTTGACTTTTGCCGCCGCCTGAAGCGCTGCGAAGTACATGCCGGTGCAGCCAGGGGGACAGTTTACTTTCCAGGAAAAACTTACTGGCTTCATTCGTTCACTGCGTAATGTTTACAGTATCAGAGATGCGGATTTAAGTGCCAAGAAAATAAATAGGTATTAATATTAAACACTACACAATATTTTATCAATCATTCTCAATACGTAATTGTTTTTTTTTTTTTTTTTTTTTTTTTTTTTGTCATCTGTCTTTTGACTGGTTTGATGCAATCCTCCATGCCTTCCTATCCTGTCCTAACCTCTTCATCTCTACATATCCCTTACAACCCACGTCCTCAATTATCTGCTTCATATATTCTAATCTCTGTCTTCCTCTACAGTTCTTACCTTAGACTGTTCCCTCCACTAACAAATTAACCAATCCAGCATGTCTCAAAATATGACCTACCAACCTGTCTCTTCTTTCTGTAAGATTCTTCCACAAACTTCTTTTCTCACCCATTATTTCCAAAACTCGTTCATTTCGTACTTTGTCTGTCCATTTAATTTTCAGCATTCTTCGGTAGCACCACATTTCAAATGCTTCAATTTTCTTTCTTTCTGGAATTCCTAAAGTCCATGTTTCGCTACAATATAGTGCTACGCTCCAAACGTAGAGATTTAAAAAGTTCTTTCTAAATCCTAGATCAATATTTGAAACTAAAAGATTTATCTTTTTCATGAAGGCTCTTTTGCTAGTGCTATTCTGCTTTTAACATCATTCTTGCTTCGGCCATTGGCTGTAATTTTTGCTTCCCAAGAAGCAGAATTCACTTACCTCTCCTATTGCATCCGATCCTATTTTTATATTTAATCTTCTGTGATTGATATCATTTCTGCTACATTTCATCACTTTTGTCTTG
>JARYHS010009446.1:0-51946 GCA_031002005.1 Vandiemenella viatica | reverse complement strand
TTGATTTCATTATTTGATTCGATGTTGTAATTGGAAAGAAATGGTCTCCAAAGTAACGCTTTACGGAAAGATAATTGGAGCATAGTCTTCTGCGCGTGGGAACACTTAGATCGGTATTATTAAACAAGTCTGTGATTTGTTTCCATGAGCCGTCGTCCGTCAGTAGTTGTCCCACAGTTTTTAAATTGAGCAAACGCCAATCATCAATAAATAAATTACTGGGAAGATATGTAGTATTCCATAGCGGCAGGCATTTAAAATCTTCCGTTGTACTGAGTCTTCCTGATGGAAATGGTGACATGTCTTGCCATGCTCGAATTACTGATGCGTAAAATGAATCTGGTTGAACAGAGATAGATAGATAGATAGATAGATTTTTTTTATTATTATTGATAATGTTTCAGTACACTTCCATAATACAAAAAACCAATATTAAGGGCAAAAGAACATTACAAAAAAACCGCTTTTTGTATGATATATTCAGCGCATCTACACTCCGGTACAGGTATACTTACACCTAACTTATATACAAAACATAATTACAAAAATTACATTTGTGCTTCTACAATAAAACTAACACCACAAGAAATGGAGACTCCTCAGTAATCATTTTTAAACAATATCATAAAAGGAAAATACCTTAAATTCCTATATACATATATATATACATACATATCTATTTCTATATATATACACACTACATATAATCTGTTAAAACAACGGCTGCAGCTAATGAAATATTTATCAGTCAATGTCTAATATAGCACATAGAGCATCCTTTTGCATCCAATAAGAATGAAAGTCCTTGATTTTATTCTTCCGTTTGGCACGAATCATTTCCAGTTTCGTGCCAAGTCACACGTTGGATGAAGACATCGGTATAATTCGTATAGTACTGTTTACTTAGTAGGCAAGAGTAATATGTTCTGTAAATGGTTGAAATGGCAAGAATTATTATGTATACACTTAAAGTTGTTGCAGCGTCCCGTTTGGTAGAACATAGCACGCTTAAAATGTTTTCACGTATCGTCAGTTCTAACAGTTTACTGCACAGCTGTTGCACTAAGGTCCATAAGCCGATGGTTTTCCGGCATATTAGAAACATGTGAGCAGTATCGCCTACATCAGTGCACCACGGGCATTTGTCCTGCTCGCTCATGTTCCATTGATGTATTTTAAACGGTGTCATAACACTGTCGTGTAGAAAACGCCAACAGATATCAGAGTCTAGACTGTTATTTGGAGAACTGTAGATGGCAGACCAGTTGATTTCACCACCACAAAATCACTGTGTCTGCATGTTGATGTTGCAGGACGTAGAAAATTTAACTGTATTTGATAGATGTTGCATTTGGCAGTAGGAAACGGAATTTTTTTTCCTTGTAATACCACCGTAAAACTTGATTTCATTATTTGATTCGATGTTGTAATTGGAAATAAATGGTCTCCAAAGTAACGCTTTACGGAAAGCATAGTCTTCTGCGCGTGGGAACACTTAGATCGGCATTATTAAACAAGTCTGTGATTTGTTTCCATGAGCCGTCGTCCGTCAGTAGTTGTCCCACAGTTTTTACATTGAGCAAACGCCAATCATCAATAAAAATTACTGGGAAGATATGTAGTATTCCATAGCGGCAGGCATTTCAAATCTTCCGTTGTACTGAGTCTTCTGCTGGACGGTGACATGTCTTGCCATGCTCGAATTACTGATGCGTAAAATGGATCTAGTTGAACAGATTTTCTGACATCCTTGATATGCTCAAAAACACTGACGGTTGCAGGTTATCGTAATAGACTAAAAAAATTTGACCTTTGTAGCATGTGTGAAATATCATCTATATCTCCTCTATTTTCAACAAGATGCATAAATGTATGAAGGAATTTTATCCTGTAAGTTCTTATTCTTGCCTCAAGATGTACCATTCCAATTCCTCCTCGATTTGTGGGAGCAAAAACAATGTCCTGATTCAGCCAATGTTTGCCTGTCCAAATGAAGTTTAAAAGAATTTTGTTAATCGCGTTTACAAATCCATTTGGGGGTTGTAAAACTGAGCATGCGTACACCATTTTGGCTCCTATGAGTTGGTTAATTATTATTTTCCTACCTCTTAGTGAAGTAATATGTCGAAAGCGTTTCCAGCGTTCACAGCAGGTTCTTACTTTGTTGATGAGTATGTCCCAATTTTGTTGCGAGTAGTTTCCGTAATGCCAAAATGAACACCAAGATACTTTATTCCGTCTGTTTTCAATTCTAGGTTTAATGGTCTGTCTTTCCTCATGTTCCATTTGCCTAGAAAGAGACCAGTTGATTTTTTGTAATTTAGACATGACCCAGATGCTGAAGCTTTGTATGTTTGTTGGAATTCACGAAACCCTTCATTTTCTGTAATGAACACAGCCACATCGTCAGCGTAAGCCGATACAACAAGCGGTCTCATTGACATTTCGACCGGAAAGCCCCATTTGCTTAAACGTCTTCTGCATAGATGTAATAATGGTTCTATAGAAATGTAAACAAGACTCCTGATAATGGGTCTCCTTGTCGCACTCCTCTTGTTAACTCGAACGGAGCTAGAATATAGTTCCCCATTCGTACCAGACATTGTGCACCAAGGTACAATGTCTTAATGTGTTCAATGGTTTCCTGTGGAAAGCCAAAAATTCGTAGCGTGTAGAACAGATATTCATGTTCGACTCGGTCGAAGGCTCCTGTTTGATCAAGAGACAAAATTGCTAACGCTGTTTTGTCGCTGTTAGCTGCGTTGACAACATCACGAAATAGATGTAGGTTCGTGAATATTGATCGACCTGGTACACAATAGGTTTGATCAGGGTTAATTATTTCTTTTAAAACAGATGATATTCTTCTCGATATTGTCTTGGATATAATTTTATAATCAACATTAAGTAGAGAGATAGGTCTCCAGTTCGTGATCAGAGATAAATCTCCTTTCTTTGGTATCAAAGCTAGTACAGATTTTCGCATCGATCGTGGCAGTTCATGATATTTCAAAGAGAAGTCGACGACTTTTTTGAAAAACCCTGCTAGGACGGGCCAGAAAACTTTGTAGAACTCAACTGACAAGCCATCAAACCCTGGTGCCTTTCCATTTTTCATGCATTTTAACGAAGTCCATAAATCATCTAAATTTATCTCCTCTTTAACATATTCTTGGGAATCAGTTGATAGCTGTGGCAAAGAAGAGAACAACTCTTGAGAACTTAAATCGCAAGTGTTAGAAGCGGAATAGAGTTTTGAAAAATGTTGTCTCACTTCTTTATTAATGAGATTAGGGTCATTTGTCAGACATCCTTGAATCTGGAGTTCACGGATGACAGGTTTAATTTTGCGTTCTTTTTCAAGCGTAAAGAAAAACGAAGTTGGAGCATTAGCTTCATGCAAATAGTTTAGATCCAAACGCTCGTAATGCCGTTGCAACATTCTTTTTACAGAGTCTACCTCATTCTTTTCGGTGGCCGATAAAACATCCTTGTTGACAATCTTACCTAATTCTATTTCCATTTTCCTTACAAGGCTTGATTGTTCGCGTCTTACAGTAGTCATATACTCTTGCGTGACTACTTTTACCTCGTTTTTAAATTCATCCCACTTGGACAATAAATTTTGTCCATAAATATCAGTTCTGTTAGAATATGACTGTATCAGGTCAGTAATTGCTGCAATGTAACTACTGTCTTGTAAAAGGTTGTTATTAAAACGCCAATATGGTGATTTATTCTTTGTTGGTGATGTACAGTAATTAAATATTACAGCCAAGTGATCAGAATATGTGGGAACTGTTTCACTGGCATAGGTATATGGTAGGTGACTTTTACTGACGTAAAATCTATCAATCCGTGAGCGAGGTTTTGAAGGATGTGTCCCTATATATGTGTAGCCAGCCAGATTAGGGTGATGTGTTCGCCATATGTCACAGAGTTCATTTGAAGTAATAATCTGTTGTAAGTTATTAGCTAGTGGTTTGCGTTTCTCTGTGGTAGAACTCCTATCAATTTCATCCAGAGTAAGGTTCCAGTCACCTCCCATTACTATAGTTTCAGTACTGGCTATTGTAGTAAGATACTTTCGTACTTTCGAAAGTACATCATCGGCCAAAAGTGAATCATGAGGTAAATACACATTAATTAGGTTAAGTTTGCTTCCAAATACTTGAATTCTAGCACTTTGAGCGTAACCTGGTACAATAATTTGGCAAGATTCGAAATGATCGATGTCTGTAATAATCATTGTTCCACTGCTCATACTGATACTTGGATTATTTGCAATGTAGAAAGATGACATGTACGGTGACATAGGCACAGTTTGTAGATTTGTTTCTTGTAGAAATATGACGTTAACTTTTGTTCTTCGGATGAATGAGACTAATAACATTTGTTTAGATGGAGATGAGATACCTCTTGTATTCAAGGTAGCAAATTTAATCATGGCGATGAGACTAAGTTTATACAAAACAATCAGTAAGATATAATAAGTTAGTTTTGTAATTCCCTGTCAAGCGCAGCTGCCATTCTTTGCAGTCTACGCTTAATATTAATATCTCTGACTTTTCCAATTTTTTTCTCTAGCATAGACTGCATCGCTGGTATATTCTTGGTGTAACGTTTCACTATCGGAAGAATTCTCGTAAAATGCCTGCTTGCCTTTAAGAAGGAAAGAAATTCTTCTTCTGTTATCGGTTCATCTTCATTTCCCGTGTCACAGAGAGCAGTTTCTAGAAGAGCAGACCCACACTCCGAGACACTATCGAAGTCATCAATTACGGTCTCTACGATATCTAGATTCTCTTGCTTTTCCTCAATTTCCATTGCGAAAGTCAGTTCTGGTACTTGTGCTTTATGTCCTTAGCAAGTTGCAAAGAGGTTGGTATTTCAGTACTTTTGATTTTCTTTAATGATAGTGGAATTTCTTTTTGTTTTGGATTGTGTTCTTCCCGATTCCTTTTCTCAGCAAGTTGAGTTATGCTACTACACCGTTTTGGAATTTGACTTGGTTCATTACAGCTTTGTGCTGTAGATTCTTCAACAAGCAGAGATTCTAGAGATCGGCGTCTATGATTATGCATTTTTGTCAACTGTAGGTGAATCACTGTCGGGTTTTTGGTGGGGTGTTTCAGGAGCAGTTGGTGTCACTTCTCTCGGGAGTTGTACCGGTGTGATCCTGAATTCTCCATCTGCAGAAAGAGATACTTTCCTTGTGTTTAGCTGCGGGAAATTCTCAGCTAAGTTTTGCTCCACATCTATTTTTTTGCAATTTTTTTTGACATGTCCTATTCCCTGACAAGCGTTACAAACTACATCGTCCATTGATATATAAATCATGTATGCAGTGCCTTCGTGAATAATTGTAACTGCTTTCGGAACTTTGGAAATATCCTCGAAGATGAAGTGAGCCGTTCTTCGGAAAGATTTTATGTGCGCACAACCAGGAATCCTGGAACCAGATGGAATTTCCCGAAATCTGCCTAGTAATTTTCCATATTTTACCATTTTGTTTGCAATGCGGCATTTGAAATAAAAGGATATGCATTAGAAAACACTACCCGTGTGGATGCCATTTTGAACCGTCTTAACGGAGCAAAAAAATTAGTTTTAACAGTTATTCCACCTTCTTGCACCAATTGATCCACATGTTTTTCAGATTTTAAAAAGACACATACAGAGCCACCGCTGATTCGAGAAACATGAGTGATATTTTGAGCGCCAACAGCTGTACTCACCCCAATAATATAGTCGTCGATGTTGGTGTTTTCAATGTTGTCGATTACCACTGCCAGCTCAGCTGCTGTGGCCACAGATGTTCGCTCCGCGAAGTTGTTGTTGTTCCGTATCGATTCGTTTCCTCGAACACCGTCAGCTGTTTGCGCTCGAGTAATATCTTGTTGATGTTGGTATAGCGGCCATATTTCCGCTAACCTCCATAGTTTAGCGAAAGAATAGAAAGCCGAATTCTCGGCTTTCACGAGATAGTTCACTACACTTTTTGCACCAGTACAAAGATCAGATGAATACTAAAAATCAGTCCACCAATTATTTCAGGTTTCACACTGTTTAACACTATAAAACTTTCACAGTTTACGAGCTTACGAAAAAGACATCAACTCACTGCCAAAGATGATAGATAGATAGATAGATAGATAGATAGATAGATAGATAGATTTTTTTTTAATTGATAATGTTTCAGTACACTTCCATAATACAAAAAAACAATATTAAAGGCAAAAGAACATTACAAAAATCCGCTTTTTGTATGATATAGTTCAGATGTACACTTTGATCCCATGTGAGAATAATCTCGGGGATGTGCAACAGTACATACACTTATTAGTAATGTCAATACTACTATATAATTGATAATATTATTATATATTGACAACAAGTTAGTTACGACCATTAGTATAACCAATATTTCCTGTAATCTACAAATGCTATCCCGAGTTTAATTAATACTAATTATGTTGAACAGTGTACCAGTTGTTACCAGCATCTAACAACCAGTTATTTTCTTACAAACCAGTTACCATAACTCATAAGCAGTCAATTACTTAAAACATGTTAGTATCATAATTTTTTCACAGCAGTTTTGAGCGCATGCTATCCCATGTTAGTTACATATATGAGTGAAATTTTGGAAACAGTGTGTAATTACTTCATTTGTCAAAAGTTTCAACAGAAAGAAAAACCATATATCATTTTAGTAATTGAGGACAACTTTGTCACCTTCCCCTTCCATACACTATATATACTATTTTACCAGTCATTCTTAGTTAACAAATTCCAAGAAGAAAATTCCTTTCACAGAGTAAAATGGATTCTGAAGCAAAAACTCTTCCAATTTGGACTTAAAGTAGTTGGGTTTTTGTAGATAACATTTAATTTCTGTTGGTAAGACATTGAATAAGGAAGCTCCAGTAAATGTTAACCCTTTCTGTACAATTGACAGTGAATTTGTAATCCTTGTGAATATTATATTTTATTCCTAGTATTTGGCTATGTATGTGAGCATTAAGATTGAAGTGTTCAGGATTTTCCACTACAAATGATAGTACGGAGTATACATACTGTGCTGGCATTGTTAGTACACTCAGGTTTTTAAATAGATTTCTGACACGACGTCTGTGGGCTTGCTCCACAATAGTTCTTATAGCATGTTTTTGCAATTTAAATACCCTCTGTGCTTGTGACGAGTTTCCCCAGAATGAGATGCCATAAGTGAGCAGGGAATGAAAATATGCAAAATATACTAACTTTCTGGTTTCTATATTAGCTATTCTAGATATTACCCTAAGTGAAAATGTTGCAGAATTCAGGTTTTTTAAGAAGTTGTTGAATATGCTGTTTCCAGTTCAATTTGTTATCTATACATACACCCAGGAATTTTGTGAAATTACTTTCATTGATTGATTTTCCTTCTGATATCATATTATAGGTGTCCTTTGTTTTATTTTTGTAACAAACTGAAGTAACTGTGTCTTTTCTACATTAAGTATAATTTTTTTGCATTAAATCACCTGTTAATTTTCTTTATAGCATCATTTGCTGTGTTTTCGAGGTTTTGTGCTGATGGATCTTTCAACGATGTGCTGGTATCATCTGCAAAGAGCACCAGGTGTTCAATTATCACCTAGTATTTGTGGGAGATCATTTATATAGATTAAGAAACAGCAGAGTGCCAAGAATTGAACCCTGAGGCACACCACATTTAACTACACCCCATTCTGAGTTTATAAACATTTCCTATATTAGCATCTTTCAGTGATACACATTGCTTTCTATTTTCCAGGTATGATTTAAACCAAAGTCCTGGCTTACCACTAACTCCATAGTGGTATAAATTTACCTAGTAGAATCTCAATGATCAACACAGTCAAAAGCCTTAGCAAGATCACAGAATATACCTAGGGAATTTAATTTTTATGCATTGATTCCAGTATGTTGTTTACAAAAGCAAAAATTGCTGAAACGCCTTGTGTAAAACCAAACTGTACTTTACTGAGTAGGTCATTCTTTTGTAGATGTGCATACACCCTTCTGTACATTGCTTTTTCAAAGATTTTTGAAAATGCCGGTAGAAGTGAAATGCGTCTCTAGTTCTCAATCTTCGAGGTATCACCCTTTTTACAAAGCGGTTTGATTATTGACTTCTTGGAGTGAGTCAGGGAAGTTACCTTCTTCAAAAGAACTATTACAAATATGATTAATAACTCTACTAATGCTGGTGTTACATTGTTTCACTACATGGGTTGAAACCTCATCATAACCAAATGACTTTTATTTTTGAGGGATTTAATAATTTTTTCAATTTCATTTGACTGGTGGGAAATAGAGACATTTGTGCTGTTTTTGGTGACAGGGATTTAAGTATTGCTATAGCATCCATATTCCCATTATATTTTCCTTTTATTTTTTCAGCAACTGTTAAGAAGTGGTTATTGAAAGCACTTCCTACATAAGAGGGGTCATTTACAAGTTTATCATTAACGCTTATAGATATAGGTTTATGTTCAAGGGATGATACAATTGTTTCTCTTTTAATAATGTTCCAAACACTTTTTATCTTATTATCTGAACTACTAATCTCATCGTTTATGGCCAAATGTTTAGATTCTTTAATTACTTTGGTTAAAATTCTATAGTAAGTTTTGTAATGTTGTCTGAGAAGCATATTATCAGTATTCCTAACTTTCACATATAATTCCCTTTTATGTCTGCAAGATGTTTTAATACCAACTGAATGTAGTAAAAGCTCTGATGACAAGGCAAGTTACCATCGTTACAGGATATGTAACTGCAGAAGAACCATTAACTACAAGTCTCAGGTAGAGGAGTATGCTAATCATAAGTTCAGCACTGCTATATCTGCACAATTACTCTCCAAAACAATAGCAGAAAAATGCGAAACTATTTTTAGGGTTTTAAAGAACTGTATACGGATAAAAACTCCATTTTTAACTAGAACTTTTAAATTAAATATGACAAGAAACACTTATAGTGACAGTTTTTTCTAATTTTCATAAGAAGACTTTTCACTTTTATTAATATAAATCTTTTTTTTCAAGATTAAATTTTTTTCCAAAACTGTCCCTCACCTTCACACCATTTGGTTGGTCGAAACATTTTGCCGGAAAATTGTTAGGTTCGTTAATAGAAGTTTTATACCTAAAACAGAATATGAATGGTTAAATACAACCAGACAATATGAGAGAATGTGGCAATTTAAACACTGCGTCATCTCAGTGTACAGCAAGCATATTGTTATTTTAAAGCCAATGAGAAGTGGATCATTTTTTTACATTTACAAGGGGATATTTAGATTTGTACTGTTTGCAATCATTAACTCCAATTACGAGTTCCTTTACATAGTTTTCTACAGCAACGGAAGTGCATCAGACGGAGACATATTAAAATGCATAAAGTTTTATAATAAGTTTATTGTAGATGAACTGACGCTGCCTCACGAGATTTTGTTGCTTGGAAAAAATACATTGGCTCCATGTGTTTCCACTGACGACAATGCATTTGTTCTGGATGAACATTTCTTGAAACCATAAACACAGTAAAGTGTAGCATGTGAAATGAGAAGTTTTAATTACAGACTTACCAGAGCTAGAATAGTCGTGGAAAACGTTTTCGGCATTCTTGCATCACGTTTACAAGTATTCCAGAAACCTATACAGGTTGATATTCAAAACGTTGATTAAAACAGAAATATTTCCATGAATTGCTGTCTGGCAGCTCCATTTTTTTACCTGTCAGAAATATCTCACAAACACGGAAAATCTTTGTACATTTCTAATAATTACATTAACCCCCTCATGTCGCCTATAAGGGGTTTACATGTCGTCCGTCAGTCGTCACTCTTGTTTAGTTTGTTAGAAGCGGCGGTGCCTATATTGCAATTTTACTTGGATAATTACTGTATAAAGGAAGGACGTATGAAGTTAAAGGAAAGATAGTAGTATCTAAAATTGTTAAAATCAAGGTATTTAGGCAGTTAGACTTTAACTCCTCGTAATTATTTCGAGACAAATGTTGTATTTTCTTTTGATACTGAATTCAAAAACAAGCCAAGTATTTGTCTGAACACGCAGATTCCAGGCTTCCATTGTCATTGTCCGGTCATGAATTAAGCTCGGCCGTTTTACGGGTGGCACGAAATTCATTTTTGTTTTTTTAATTGTTTTGCATATTTAGAATTCAATAAGCTTTCAAGCCAAGATTACGAGTATCTTGAAGTATTCTCTACAGTTCGTTATTTCGAATTTATCATCTCACAGATTCGCGTTGGATAAATTGAGTACTTTTCGAGATATCCAATATACATTCTGCATACCTACCCATGGGCGCCGGGAGATGGGTGCACTTCCAACCCCCTGCCATGAAAAAAAAAATATGCAGAAAAAGATTAAGAAATAAACATTTTGTTATTGAATACTCTGTTTGAATAATAACTTAAGGCGTCAAGGTTTTAGTTCATATTTGTCCAACTCCTTACCAATAAAATCAGTATGCCCCTACGTTCCTAGGTTCCCTATACCCGGTTGTATTACCTGGTTAGTAAACACACATTGCGCAGCGAATCGAAAAACATTGTCACCGGGCAGCCGAACAATCCTTCGGAATCTGCCGGCCAACAGTGCCATATGATTATTGAATTGACCATCAGTAATCAAAGTATAGTACATATACATACTACGTCATACAGAAATACATATATATCAATTATATGTACAGGGGTTCCAGGTCATTTTGAGCGACAAAGTAGGTAAAAAACCAACTTTTCGAGAAAGTGTGAAATCTTTCTGATTTTCGAAGAACTGTAGCTCGCTTAGTTTTGAGTTTAGAAAAAACTTTGTGCTACAAACATTGTAGGAAATTTTGTTCTCTTTCAAACTGGGAACAAAGTATTTCTTGCTAGGACTCGTCAGGAAGAAGTTATAGACGAAAAACCGAAAAAATTACCAATATTTTGAACCTTTTTGGCCACAGAAAATTGTGCCGAGGGTGACGGAGGTCGCAAATTTCGTTTCTGCATGCTCTCACCAATATATACAAAATAAGGAAAAAAAATCTTCTACGTGATATAATGTTTATGAGACCCCCTTTTTACGACCCCGTTACTGGACTATTAGGACAATCTTGATTGCCTAGCATACTGCTGGTTAAAACGGGGTGGCCCAAGCAATCAAATCAGTAAGGGATTACCTTAAGGACGCTCACTTACTTCATTTGTCTTGAATATCTCGTACCTCGTGGTAGGCTCGGCAATAAAACAACCATAAAAATTGCGTATATTTTCTGCCATGCCTGAAAATTACAGTTTATCCCATTTTCTTAAATTTCTGGATGTAGCTATAAAATGATTTTTTATGTGTAGAAGAAAATCGTACTCTCAGAGAAGAAATGACGGAGTCTAAATATTGGATGAGGATAGACATTCTGAAGAATTCTGCTCTATTTTCAGAAGGTTGATTTGTTCTGTAGGTCTGTCTTGTCACTATTCGAGGACGTTTAAATTCAATATTCACTTCTTCGCAAATTTTTCTCGAAAGTAACAGCGAATTTCATCGTGGCATTACGGTAGCAAGAGCGTATCTAGGATCAGAACTAGGGGCGGGGGGAGGGCAACTCGTATTCGTTTCGAGAAAGTGGGGTGTTTTTATTATTGATTAACATAGTAATCCAACCGCTTAATGTAAGGACATTCTATGTAGTTAATTAAGATCGTAGCTCTGTTATACCCCGCAGGGGCCTGGTACGCAAGTTCCAGGTAAGGGTTTGGCGAACCCGCGCTGCCCGAGCTGGAAAATTGTGAGCGCCGCAAAAAACCTCAACCTCAACCTCAAGGTCAGACACGTGCCGAGGAGGTGCATGGGTGAGAGGCAGATCACTCGCTAGGTGCAACCTCAGGGGCACCTGCGCACCCCTGTTGTATTAGCACTTCTTCCTATTTTGATTATACTCGTGGGACCGAAATGCAAGCTCACATAACGAAAAAAACAAAACCTGCGGTACAGGTGTGCCGCAAGAGAATCTAAATAATCACGGTTCCAAGAAGCGGGTCAGGGTTGATAGGCCTCCCGCTTCTGAAAGCAATAGTAACATGAAAGTTTGTTCCATAGCGAACGCTTTCATTACAATGCAGACGATAGATGGGATATTTGAGATGGTGTCCCCAATAAAGGTTTGGAAGGACTAGTCGGAACATTGAAATCAGTAAAAAAGCTGAGGAATGGGACACTGCTGCTGGAAACAACCACCAGTAGGCAGGCATCCCAGCTCCTTAATTGCGAGAAGCTCGGGTAGTCCGCCGTTAAAAGCGAACTCCACAGAACCCTAAACTGTAGTAAAGGCGTTGTCACCTGCCGGGACATTATGGATTTAGGGACGGATGAACTGGTTAAGGAGTGGGAAGATCGGAAAGTAGTCGAGGTCCGTCAGATCACACGAAGGGTACATGGCAGTCCCCAAACCGACCTCTTTTATGAGCTTTACTGTGTGTTCAAATCAACCTATATCGTACCGGACAACGCCGGGAACCCTGCTAGTATCACTACAAAATAATATTGAAATAATACATGTATATTAATATAGAATATTTACATTAATATTTCCATAAACATCCATGATCTACAATATGCCTTCCCCACAATGGAAGCGTTTCTCGCATCCTTTGCAACAAAATCCTTTGGCTACCATTTTTCGAAAAGCATTGTATTTACCTATCATATTTTCTCAACTAAGTCAAGTATCTTGGCATCACTAAAACGATTCTTAAACAATAATAGTTAATATCTGTAGTTTTATTACTAGCGTCATTTTTAAGAATTTCAAAAAGAACCAAGAGAAATCATCAATAACTTAGCGAAAACGCTGAGAGAATTGAAATTTGTAGAAGGTAAAAGAGAACAGGTACAGAAATCGAGCGTTAGCTCCATCGCAGTTAAATTAAATTAATAAGATGGCTTATTTGAACTAATTGGTTCTTTTATAACCTAAGTTATAAATACATCATTGAAACGCCTGACCGTATTTAATAAACAGACAACGACTGTTTTTTTTTCTGATCAAACATAGTTTGATAGCACATATTTCACACGATAAAATTTTGTTGATCATTTTTACTTACTGTCTGGTGTTTTACTTAGTAGAAACCAGAGACAATATAATAGTATAATTTAATAGTCATGACGCTTCAGTGTATAATGAAATATGGGGAGTTATCTCTTCTGTTGAATTAGCACAGTAGTGCAGCCAGCTCTACGGATTTATCAATAGATTTACAACTTTTTTAAATAGATTTTTTTAAAATATCTATGGATTTTCGCCTCTTTTTATTATTTATTGAACTTTCCTTATATCCGCCATCATCATCATCATCTAGGAGAGATTCCACCCACTGGCCGGGTCTGCTGGGAACAAAAGTCTCGCTAGCGCTTCCTGTCTAACCATCTCTCTTCCGTAACCTAGATTTTTCAATTCTCTGTTCTAGCGGTTCTTCCTTTATCATCTCCCTGATTCTCTCATTCCTTATTCTGTCTCTTCTTGTTACTCCTACTCCTCTGAAATTTCATTTCCACAGATTGTACTCTCCCTTTGTCCCTCTCCTCCATCACCCACGTTTCGACCCATACGTTAAAATTGGAACAAAGTTTGTTTTATAGATTGTCTCTTTTCTCTTTTGTGGGACATCCCTCCTCCATAACAGACTTCTAATACTTTTAAAAAATCCATCTACCTCGTAAAAGTTACCTTATATCCGTATTTTTGTTAAACTCTCAGCGTGTAATGATACTGAGTTAACGAATTGTTACTAATTATTAATCCTTTCCTTGCAACCGTTCGCTTAAATCAACGATTAAAATGAATAAAGATAAAATACTGTTTGATTATAGATTTAAATTCAACCTTAAAAAGACCGTAATACGGAATTATCGGCGCAGTCTTTATGCACGGTGATACGCTCACTGGCACGGCGTTACGAAGCAGTGCCTTCCGAGAATCAAACAATATGCGCGTAATCGATATCAATGAATCATAGGAGCTTCAGTTTAACATTTGGAGAAACAGGATTTATATGAGAATGTTCAATAAATCAACATTTTCCCTGTTATAGAAGATATGTTAAATTTAATGTCAACAAGGAAAATGTATCGCCCACAAAATTAAGAGTAGTCTTAGCAGCAATGATGAAAGTGACGCTGTATGAAACATATAGTTGGAACTTTAAAGAGTTCGAAATAAATTATTATTTTTAAATGTGACTCTCTCTTCAATAATTATGGTTTCATTCCCAGTTTAATGAATCACCGGATTCTTATACCAAAACTACGGAAATTTTAGCGGGTATCTGAGGATATTGAAAGCCACAAGGCTGGCAGCAACATGGAGGAAAGAAATATTGGAAGAAAGAAATATTTCTTTCCTCCATGGGCAGCACTGTAGTACATATTGTCTTTGGATCTGTAGACGCTGGGGACATATTGTCTCTGCTGGCGACTGAGGAGCATGGAGGAAGGAAATATATGGAGGAGAAGTAACGTTAAATCTGTGAAGCAAGCTCTAAACTCTCCCGCATGGCGGCAGCAGCGGTATTGTAACCCAAACAAATGCCGAGTTCACACTGTGTCTGATGCTCTGATTATTTCATTTTGTAATGTGTATAAGTGTTTTATAATGCCATCTTGTGTTGCATACGTTTGCACAAATAGGCAAGAGAGGAAAGAACCTGGAATATCATTTCATGAGTAAGTTGAATTCTAATTGTCGTTGTTGAAGTGGGCGATAGGAATTACAAACTTCGAAGCCTGTCTATAAATATTTAGTCATAGCTCTCAATGGGATGACTTTGTCCTCAAATTTTTGTTGGTGTAGTGTAGAAAATCAACATACCTTGCTATTTTGCACATAATAGACTAGCATTACTATTTAACGAGTGTTGAAAATGAGATTTAAATGGGGTGTGTTTTACATCTGCATGTCCACCATGTAATTCATTGTGGCTTTGGCAGAATTAATTTTTAGTCCAGGTCGCATAT
Organism: Vandiemenella viatica; assembly: GCA_031002005.1. Taxonomy (NCBI): domain Eukaryota; kingdom Metazoa; phylum Arthropoda; class Insecta; order Orthoptera; family Morabidae; genus Vandiemenella; species Vandiemenella viatica. Next base: position 36,890 of record JARYHS010009446.1, on the reverse strand, counting down.
CAACCCAATCCCAGTATATCCCGAAAACTAAGCAAGATATCGAAAAATTTTATTCTTTATTTTCGATTTGTCTCGTCGTGTTATAGAAGAATCGATCATTAAATTTGACTTTTGCGAAATGTTTCTTCTGCATTTCAACTCAAGACACCTCACTTTTGATACAGTATATCTCGAGAACTAGGCGAGATATCGAAAATTTTTATTCCTTATTTTTTATTTCTCTCGTCTTTTTAAATAAGAATCCGTCATCAAATTTGACTTTGACCAATTTTTTCTTCTGAATTTCAACCAAAACCATTTCACATTTGAGACAGAATATCTCGAAAACCAAGAATGATATCAAAAAAATTTATTCTTCATTTTTTATTTGTCTCATCGAGTTACATAATAATCCATCTCCAGATTGCGACGTTACGTTAATCCTAGAGTCCCCTTGAGGTTTTTGTACATATGCGCCGTGTATGTATGGGTTAGTCCATGCCTCTCCCCCCTCCCCCATTCCTCCTCCACCCGACTTCACTTCATTGCGTGGTGAACGTCGCTTGCGTCGTCTCCATATATTTCCTTCCTCCACGCTGGGGAGTAGAGATGGGCAAAACAGCTTTTTTCCAGTAATACATTATTCAGTTATTGCTTCTTTTTTCTAACCGCTTTTTTTAACCGTTAGAAATAACGTACAGTTATTTTGTTCCAAAGTAATATCTGTGGAGACGCTACTAAAATCTCTGCTCAGAAACGCTCTTCTCTTGTTGAAAATAACCGGATGTGACGAAAATAGCGGCCACGCCCACAAATAATATCGAAATAGCCCTGACGCCACCAAAAGCCGCTTATTAGCGTTATTTAGTGTTTAACGATACGTCACCAATAGCGGCTTTCAAATAAGCGGATTCCTAATAAGCGGTTTCCATAGTAACTGTCAGAGACATTATATACGCCTTCGACTTGTGTTTATGTATTTGTTTAATAAGTGGCAGTGATGCCTTGGTAAATTAATATAGAATTTTAACACGACCAGCTTTAGCGGTTTGTGTTTAACGTGATCAAACAGGAGGAAATAAGTGATTTAGGGACCCACGATATATAATAAAAAATCCGAAGTGGGCAGTTTTGATTACGTATTAATGTATTCTTGTAACTAATGAATGTGTGGTATGAGTTTTTATGAATATATGCAACAAATACAGCATTACGCGATGCGTACTCGTAAAGAACAGAAGATTAACTTTGCTGAAAGAATACAATTTTTTCAGTCTGGCCATTAATGCGCATTAAGTTATGTGTGGCTATGGTTATATGTATAGTATATTTCACATATGTTGTATATATGCCCCAATAACAGACCAGCTGCAACTTAAATATGTTGTTCAGACGTACATAAAAGTAATTTGAAATGTAAATATGACTTGCTAATTGACTTGTAGGAATAGTGAAACAAATATAGTAATGTTATCTATTCCTTAAGAATCTGTAAATGAACCGATCGGAAATCAAACAATGTGGGATGAATTTTTGTGTAAACATTTATTTCGACCTGGAAGAAAATGAAATGATGTTTGTCGCATATTTTCCTCATAGAGTGAATATGCTTTCCATCCACCATAAAGTTTTACCTGGACTTGAATAACTGCTTCCAGAAGGTTTATTTAACCAATTTGTATGCTGTTTTATAGCACCCTTTCCTCATCAATCAGTTGCAGTTTCACTTTCAGAATAACAAATTTGTTATATATGTATGTGGGTAGTTTTTCTCTTAATTTGAAGCGTGGGAATTAGATTGTGACATGTGTTTCCAACATAGTGACCTTAAGAATGTTATACTTTCACAAGACTGCTTCTTGCGCATATAATGGATTGAGCATACAAATTTGGCACCTACATCAATATGTTTTAGTTTATGTATCACCTGAGCTAGTTTTCCGTAGCAGTATAAACTTTTTTTTTTTTTTTTTTGGCAAACTCTAACTTGAATAATATTTGTCCACTTTCACTTCAGTACTGCAGTTTTTCATGTTATATCATTTCTTTATACTTACTTTAACAAACAGCCTTTATTATTTCAGTGTAGTATATCATAAACTTCAGTAGAACCTCTTAAATGCTATTAGTTATTTAGTTTGTGTACCCTTACTGAAATAAATATTTACCTTCTGCCTCCCTCTACAAGTTCAGAATGAAATTTATCAAATGCTCCATTTGCCAACAATTCATAAATTGTGTATAAGTAGATAGTACTTCAGTCATTCATTCAGTATACCTTACCTTGCACCACAAACCTGTAACACATTTAAATCTAATTAGGTTTTGATTTTTGATTGTGGAAAGTTATCTTTAAGACCTCTACTATCCAGAAGAAATATTTATCTGTCCAAAGGAAACTTTTAGACTTAATGTGCTACACAGAGACACTAGCAAGAGAAAATTGTTAAAAAGTAACTAATGATCCCAAGACTGATGCTTTGTGCAATCTTCCAATAGTCTAACGTTATGTAATTTTTTTAAAGGAGATGTTCACAAGGAAAAAATATTTTCCAGTTAGTTCTGATATAGCCACTTCTATCTGCATGCTACAAAACACAAGTTAACAGTATTATTTCTTTGTGGTGGAAACATGATTTATTTATAATGTCATCACTTTCAACCAAACATGAAAACTCATCCTATTGTCTATTCATACCTAGTCTGAATGTAAACCATTACATTGTGAGTGATTTTAATTGAAATTTTAAAGGCTTTTGGCATCTTCTAGAAGTTTTATTTGTCAAATATTAAAGCATTACAACCTGCGAAACAGTAACTGATACCTTGAATTATTTTAACTTATTTAACCATCAGAGGAAGTCTTGGTTTGCTATATAGGAGTTAGGAACATGATTAATTTTAAACAAGACAAAGGTATATGTTACATTCCACTTTCAAACTAGCGCTTTTCGATGGTTTCTCAATCTGATGGCCGCTATTGCAGTTAATAATGGTGAAAGGTAATAAAAAGCGGTTTACATAGGTGGTGTCCTCTAGTGATCGCTATCGAAGTTAATAACGCCTTCAACTGGCAAAGACGCTATAACACGGTTAAACAGCTGTAACAAAAAGCATAATCAAGTGGTTTACGATGGAAGGATGGTTGCTGAAAACCGGTTTAATGGTCACTAAGTTGTAGAGAGATGATAAATTTTGAACCCTATCGCATATAACACCTGCAAATTGGTATTTAACGTTGTCAGTAGTAGCGACATCTGTTGGTTGCTATCGCAGTTAATAACGGTCAAAGGTAGTACAGCAGCACACGCCTTCACTGCCTTATTGTAACAGGCAGGGTATGATGGAGGTTTTGCTGGTTGCCGCGTATCCCCACACTGGACAGGCTTACTCGAGTATCGGTCTAACCAATGAGCAGTAAAGACGCACACCCATAGATGCTGCGAGATTGCTGTCCCTGTTCAAAATTGGATACAGGGCTTGTAGTCTGGCACTAGCTATTTTCCGAACATCTTCAACGTGTGCACGCCACGTCAGTCTACTGTCGAGTGTCACACTGAGATAGCGGGCTGTTCTGGCCCATGGTATGCTTTTCCCATTTAACTGAAGCTTAAGGTCAGGTTGAATTCGCTGACGAGGTCCCAATCTTCTGGTGAACATAATTGCTTGAGTTTTGGCAGGGTTGATTTCAATCCGCCACCGCCTCGCCCAAGCTACTGTGTTCTGCAGGACTTCCAGCAAGCGGAGTGTGGTTACTGTCCTGCTGTGGCTGCTGGTAAAGAATGCCGTATCATCAGCGTAGGTGGCAGTATGGACTGTTGGATGAGTTGGCACGTCAGCAGTATAGAGTGAGTATAAGGTCGGTCCTAACACCGAGCCTTGAGGAACACCTGCCTTGATTAGTCATCGAAATGAAAGTTCTGCGCCAACTCGTACGCAGGAAGTCCGTCCATCGAGATACGACCACAGCAACTTGATAAAATGACGTGAGAATCCCTGGTCATATAATTTCATCAGGCGTCCAGAGTGCCAGACTGAATCAAAGGTTCGTGATATGTCTAAAACCACCAGGCCACAATATTCCTCGTAGTTGAATGCATGCGTCGCAGCCTCTGTAACTCTCATCAGCTGTTGGAAGGTCGAGTAGCCACGACGGAACCCTAGTTGGTGGTGGGGAATAATGCCGAATCGTTCGATGTGATGGTTTAGGCGCCTGAGCAGGAGACGCTCAAACACCTTGCTGACTGCTGGCAGCAAGCTGATAGGACGATAATTTTGTGCAAGCTTGGGTCCTTCCCGCTCTTATGAACTGGAACCACCTCCACGTGTTTCCACCGACGTGGGTATGTCTTCGTCTGAATTATTGTGTTGAAAAGCTTAGCAAGATAGTCTGCAGCTGCCGGCGTAAGGTTCTTGAGGCACATATTTCCAATCTCATCAGGACCCGTGGCTTTATGCGGATGCAGTCTGGCTACACAGCTGAATATCTCCTGAGGAGTAAAAGGCTCTATATCGTGCACTTCATCATCCCCTGCCTCAAGGAGAGCACTTAGACGACAGTTCACGATGGCCACCTGTTTGACGTCTCCTTAAGATGGTTGAAAATTTCTTTCGAACACATCCGCCAGGACATTTGCTTTGTCTGCAGAGCGGTAAATGACGCCATGCTCTCCTTGGAGAGATGGAAGTCTACTCCGTTTCTTCCTGAACCAACGGGTTTGCGACCAGAGTGTTCCATCTCCCGGACGTAACATCGAGAGGCGGGATTCCCACTCCCGATTTCGATGCTCCGATAGAGTCACCTTCAGCTCTCGCTGGAGGCGATTTAACAGCGTTCTGGTTGCCGGGTTTCTAGTGAGCCTCCACTCCTTGGCAATCCGGTTTGTCAAAGGTAGTAAAAAGCGGTTTACACAGGTAGTGTCCTCTAGTGATCGCTATCGAAGTTAATAACGCCTTCAACGGGCAAAGACGCTACAACATGGGTAACAGTTGTAACAAAAAGCATAATCAAGTCGTTTACGATGGAAGGATGGATGCTGAAAACCGATTTAATGGTCACTAAGTTATAGAAATATATTAATAATATCTGTAAAGTAGTATTTGACGTCGTCAGTAGTAGCGACATCTGTTGAGTAAAAAGCGGTTTACATATGTGGTGTCCTCTAGTGGTCGCTATCTTAGTTAATAACAATTATTTTGCGATGGTAGTGGTATCTATTGCAATTAATAACGGTGAGAGAAGCAATAAGCGGTGACTGATGCATTCGTAGCAGGCGGTCGACGAACAATTACAGCGCTGTCAGAGAGAGAAGAGCTGACAGTTATTTGAATAACTCCAGTTATCGTTTTGGCCGCTACTTGCTTAACGGCGTTTTTAAAATAACGGTTATTTGTAGGCGTTTAGTTATTTGTGACCCATCTCTACCATGGAGGAAGGAAATATATGGAGACGACGCAAGAGACCTCCACCACGCATTGAAGTGAAGCAGGGCGGTGGAGGAGTGGGGGGGCATGGCCGCAGTGGAGGGGGCATGGCCGCTTCCATACAGACACGGGGAATATGTACAAAAACCTCAAGGGGACTCTAGGATAAAGGTGACGCCGCAATCTGGTGATGGATTATTATGTAACTCGATATGACAAATAAAAAATTAAGAATAAAATTTTTTGATATTCTGCTTAGTTTTCGAGATATTCTGTCCCAAATGTGAAATGGTTTTGGTTGAAATTCAGAAGAAAAAATTGGTCAAATTTGATGATGGATTCTTATTTAAAAAGACGAGACAAATGAAAAATAAAGAATAAAAATTTTCGATATCTCACCTAGTTCTAGAGATATACTGTATCAAAAGTTAGGTTTCTTGAGTTGAAATGGAGAAGAAAAATTTCGCAAAAGTCAAATTTAATGATCGATTCTTATGTAACACGACGAGACAAATCGAAAATAAAGAATAAAATTTTTCGATATCTTGCTTAGTTTTCGGGATATACCGGGAACATCGCAATGTTTGGAAGCGCAATACCGCTGCTGCCGCCATGCGGGAGAGTTTAGAGCCTGCTTCACCGATTTAACGTCACTTCTCCTCCATATATTTCCTTCCTCCATGATCTCTACAGTGGGGAGCAGCAGGGGAGTCTCTGGCATGGGGGAAGCATGGAGGAAGGAAATATCTACATCTACATATATACTCTGCAATTCACAAAATTGTGGGTGGCAGAGGGTGCTCAGCACCAAAGCTAATCTCTTTGCTGTGCATTCCAATCCCTAATGGTACGAGGGAAAAAAGAATTCATATAAGAATCAGTCCGGCACCTTATTTCTCTAATTTTATCTTTCCTGTCCTTCCGACTCAAATAGGTTGGTGGAAGAAGTATTTCACTACACTCATGAGTGAAAGTTGGAGTACGCATGTTTTCCAATAAGTTTAAACGAAACGTGTGTCGGCTATCTATCAGAGACTCACAACCCAATCTACTAATCAGTTCTGTGACGCTTTCGTAAGGACTGTAGCAAGCGGTCACGAATCGAGCGGCTCTTCTCTGTACTTTCTCTATACTTTCGATCAATCCCTTACGAAACGGGTCCCAAATGGCACAACAATAATCCAAATGTGGACGCACAAGAGATTTGTACGCTATCTCCTTTGTTTGTTCATTACGATTTTTCAAGATTCTACCTATGAATCGCAGCCTAGAATTTGCTCTACCTACTAAAGAATTAATGTGTATGTCCCATTTCATGTTCCTTTGTACTGTTACTCCCAAATATTTAATAGAATCGACCATATCAATAACTGTATTGTTTAACTCGTATTTCTGAACAATCGGATTCTTTTTGTTAGTTATGCTCATTGTCTTGCACTTTTTACAGTTTAGAGTAAGTTGCCACTCAGCGCACCAAGCCAAAATAACATCCAGATCGCGCTGAATTTCTAAGCAATCGGCCAAAGTTCTTACTTCCCTATAAATAACCGCATCATCAGCAATATATGGAGACGACGCAAGAGACCTCCACCACGCATTGAAGTGAAGCAGGGCGGTGGAGGAGTGGGGGGGGGGGCATGGCCGGAATGGAGGGGGCATGGCCGCTTCCATACAGACACGGGGAATATGTACAAAAACCTCAAGGGGACTCTAGGATAAAGGTGACGCCGCAATCTGGTGATGGATTATTATGTAACTCGATATGACAAATAAAAAATGAAGAATACAATTTTTTGATATCCTGCTTAGTTTTCGAGATATTTTGTCCCAAATGTGAAATGGTTTTGGTTGAAATTCAGAAGAAAAAATTGGTCAAAGTCAAATTTGATGATGGATTCTTATTTAAAAAGACGAGACAAATGAAAAATAAAGAATAAAATTTTTCGATATCTCACCTAGTTCTAGAGATATACTGTTTCAAAAGTGAGGTGTCCTTAGTTGAAATGGAGAAGAAAAATTTCGCAAAAGTCAAATTTAATGATCGATTCTTATGTAACAAGACGAGACAAATCGAAAATAAAGAATAAAATTTTTCTATATCTTGCTTAGTTTTCGGGATATACTGGGAACACCGCAATTGTTTGGAAGCGCAATATCGCCGCTGCCGCCACTGCGCATACGCGAGCCTGATTCACCAATTTAACGTCACTTATCCTCCATATATTTCCTTCCTCCATGGGGAAGAATATTTCCTTCCTCCATGGTCTCTGGGAGGCAGAGACAATATACTACTGGGAGCCGGGGCGTATGTTGTAACAGTGTTATGGTTATTTATAGTTTGTGCTGTTTATTGTGTTAGTGGTCGCGTCATGTGAAACGGTGGAGAACATGTAAAATAACTGCATATTTGTGAAATATTAACTACACAACAAGTGAGTAATTTTAACTGTTCATCTAACGTTTTAGCAGTTTCAGCACATTGCAATTTCACATTCCATTCAGTGAATTTGGTAGTGCTTCTATACCAGCCATGCGATAATTTGACCTGTGGTAAAGCTTTGCTTTATTTGTTTTGATGTACGCTAGAATGGTAAGTTCTTCGGATCCCTTTTAAAACTATAGTTACCCCTTTCCAGTTAGGTTTACCGAGTTAGGTTAGGATAGTCACAACAAGAGACGCATTCCACAGCAAATCGGAAACCATGTCATTTGGTGGCCTAACTCTTTGAGGATTCTCCGGTCAATAGTGCCATAAGAATTTTCTTTTGATTATGAGCTTGATGGATTCCCGTGAAAGAATGGCTTTGTGAATACTTAGAGGGGCTCATGTATAGTCACAATAACACTAAAAGCAATTGGCCTTTGGATCTTTAAATTTGGTGCACACGTTCCTTAGTCGATTTTATGTAACAAATGTGTAGGCATACATTAAAGCCACCGCCAAGAAGTAAATTAGTTTGAAATGTGGAAGGCTATGCCCGAGTTGATAAGCCACAAAAATGTGTCATTGCTTGTTGATTGTGTATTGCAGATGTTTAATAGGCTTCATTCTTGGAGGAAGAAACTGCAGCTCCCAAAATCACCACCTTAATCTGTAACAAAGGATGTACTGGGCTATCATGCAGAATATGTCTGGTCAGTTTTTATGCTAACTGTACCTGATTATATCCCAGAATCAAAGAAAAAACTAGCTGCAGAATATATAATTGTTGATACATTAGAGAATGGTGATTAATGCGTATGTAATGTTTATTTTGATAAAAAATGAATAATTAATTATATCTTTGTTTTTATTATATTGTAAAAATGGACTGGAGATATTCTGTAAGCTAACCTTTTGGTCAATGTAGTAGGATGTTAAGTGATTCATGAAAGGAGGTTAACAGCTCCCTAAGGATTTGTTCATTTACTTTATCTGTTTGTGCCATGCTGATGTCATCAGTAGTGACAAACTGAAACCGTTTGATGGCGTGTGGAAGTGTCGATGAGAAAAAAGAAAAGAATAATGATTTATGTTTTTATTATTATTAAGACCCTTGTAACACGACAGGTAAGAAGAAATATATCTATTGCACCCTAGACCAATTTGCTGTGAACACACAGAGTTAGTTACCTAATGGAAATTGGTTGTTTATTATTTTAAAAATCAATTCTGTGATATTTATTCAGTGATCTTGAACATCTTTGGCCATAGTGATATCTCCATGACTAGCTTAATGATAATTTAGATGTATTCTTATTATGTATTGTAGGCCTATTACAGTTTTCAAAATTCATTGGCTATGGTATAATCATAAAGGTCATAAAAATGTAAAGTTTGCATTCAGATTGGACTAGGTACTGCACCACAGCAAAATGTATTCATAGATGGTACACGTCGCTATTACTGTAGCCGAAGCTACATTCCAACCTAAATGGAAACAACATGTTTTGGTTGCCATTTTGTGCTAAGTTTGGAACATTTTCAAATCTCAAACTTTAGGTGGTTGAGTTAAAGTGTGGCCTGGACCATGAAGAAATTTCTCAAAAGCTACAAGGAACCACATGCTGGACATGCACAATAGCTGTTTCATTTTCTATTTAACGGTTGTGGTGAAACTGAAACGCAACAATGGACAAGAAGAAAAATGTGGCAAAGGTACAAGGAACTATTTTTTAACAGTTGATATATCAAGAACAAACCGAGATACCAAAATTCTGTTCGTGTAATATCTATATTGCGATACCGCTGCAATCACTTACTGCCTCGCGATGTAAACACTTCCGGATGGAGAGAGTATGACATCACTATGTTGCTGAATGTGACGTATACGTTCCACGTGCAGCTTTAACTGTCACTAAAGGAGCCTTCCACGGAAACTATTCCATCACTAATACATCTCATATAGTGAAATCATTAATTTTGCACCAGTAGTACAGGAATAAATTAATTAGTGATGAGGTTTTGATGCAGCCTTGACCAAAAAGAAATGTAACTATTGAACACCTTATTGCGGATACCTATGTCATATCTATCACTGTTACTATCGTTTGCGTCTCAATGCAGCCTGGACCACAGTGAAACGTAACCATCGCACATGATATTGCTAATATCCAATTTCCAAATCGCATCTATCTCTTGTAGTATGGTCCAGGCCACGTTACAACCTAACGACAAACGGTTATTGATGAAATCTTTTTTTTATATAAATGTTTTATGTCGTATGAATGATTTTAATAGTAATTTTAGCAACGCGAGGAAATACAGAGGAACGCAAATACAAATCAATGCAAGTGTGGCTAATAATGTTAACATTGCAGGAACCAACATTACGGAACGTTAGTAATGAATAACATCATTTATCAGTTTGAAATGTTGTTGATATTTTAATAATACTATTAATTGCACAAGAAATAATTTTCTTAACTTTTTCAATCCGTAATTTTTTTTATTATTATTATTACTATTGGATACGTTCTATGGCCTAACGTGTATTCACAAATCGATCGAAGGCTGAACACTTCACATTCTGCAATGTAGTGACCCTTTCTTCTGCTCCAGACAACTGCTTTAGTTTGAAGTCTTGAAAGATACAAAATTAAAATTCTTGTTCATGCTTTAGTAACACGGCTAGATAGTTAGTTCTGATAAAAATATTACTTATTTTGGGTAATATCAAGATGGGGATACCCCTGCGGCCTTGCTTAGTAAACACACTGATCACGTGGTATATATGACATCATTGTGACGTATGGTCCAGGCTGCATTACAACACAAATTCAAAAGATGATTGACGAAATCATATTTTATAAATATGCGTTTCGGTGGTAATGCAGCCTGGACCAAAGTGAAACGTAACCATGATGAACAATATTGCAGATATCCAATTTTCAGATCGTATCTATAGCTGTTACAGTGTTGGAACGTGCAGACTGAATACGTCACAATGATGTCATATACACTACGTGATCTATGTGTTTACTACACGAGGCTGCGACTGTATCCCCATCTTGATATTACCCCTTATTTTAACAAGAATAACCTGTTTCAAACCGAAATCAATATAGCTACTAGCTGCAACTGCTATAACAGGATTCGCAAGTACTACTGTTTTTCTGGTTTGCATTGGCATATCAAAAATAATCCACTACAGGTGTACCAAAAAGGAATTGTGCCTTCAGTTTGAAATTTTTACACACATTCCTTTTGAGTAAAACAACATAAAAGCAAAAAGAAATGTAGCTTAGAAGTGAAGCTACATGAAAGTTACTGTATACGATATAATTAGCTGTACAGTTTGGCCGCCATTTCTAAACACTTGTTAGACAGCAACAATAGTATCTGCAGTGATAAATGTAAAATTTCTGGCTAGTTTTTTTATATCATATAAATATATTCCTATGCTTTATGAAATAAAATGTATTTGTTGCTTGATTTCCTGGCAGCAATACACTGGCTTGTTTATTAGTTTGCAATGCAGCTTGAACCAAAATGAAGCATAGAACAATAAGTAGGTGGGACAAATATTTCATTCATTGAGCACTATTAGCTATAGTAGTTATTAAGTACATGAATTCATGAAAACTTGGCCACAGCATTGCATTCATTATAATGACAGAAATATATTCATATGGCAACACTAAAACTTTTCTGTTATTTGACATTCATTGCATGCTGCAGAGTGCAGATACAATCATTGCAGTCCAACATCTGTTTAGAAATGGTGGCTGAACTTTACTACTAACACTGCCACTAGGGATTGCAATCCAGCAAAGTGGGATCCCGCAATATTAGACAGTGTGGTACATCCCGCACAAAATTAAGTGGATCCGCAAAATGCGGCGAAAACGTCTGTCAGTCTGCATGACTCGCTGCCCCACTCGGTCTGTTGGATGTATTGCATGGTTTGCCTGTACCCTTGCAGTTGGCATTTGACTCCTGTTGTCACGAATATGTGCTTGCATGGGGTTCAAACATTATGTCAGAGAGGCCGGATGACTTTGGCGCGTGGGGATGGGTGCACCAACCTGCAGCGAATTGTTACCATGACGTCCTCTGCCGTTCCGGAATTCTTCTGCCGCTCCTTACCGCGTTCGGCTGTTGTTACTATAAATTTCCTGACACCACTGCGATTTAATCTACCAGTCGCAGAACTGGTTGGAATGCAGGAAAGAATTTGCGCCACGAACATTTAACTTATTTATTGGCCACAAAGTTACACAAAATATGGCCGAGGAGCGGGTCCACTTCGCTTCCAATTAATAGTAATTTTTCCAGACAGACGACAAAGTTAGTTAGGCAGCGGGGCGACCGTGTGAGAGCTGATGTGAATACTATTATGTTTTCGGGCAAAGAGAGCTCGCGAAGCGTGCCAACCGGCCTCGTAGCCTCGGACTCGCGTCAGCGAAGTTCGGAAATTGCCGATTCGCGTCAGCGAATTCCGCGGCGCAAACAACCGGCGAGCGGTCTGCAGCTCGACCTGCACCTCGCTTAACAAATTCAACTTTAAGTAACGTTAATAATTTTGAGCTCTCACACTCTTCCCCCTCCAGCTAGGCATCCCTTCCAAGATGCCTACAATTAGCTATCAGTACGCGAATGTGGACCTCACCCACTCGACTTACAAAGTCATTTCAACATAAGGAAATCTTAGTACTAATTCTTGGTGGGTAGGTGGCCAGACCTGGTAAACAAACAAGTCAATTAGAACACAATTACAAGTATATTATAGGATAACAAATCAATAGGGTTGTACGTGGTGAGTTAGGCATGGGTTACAGCAGGTTCCGAAATGTCAGTATTCTCATGTGATTTTGGTAATGAAACCACTATCTGAGTGGCAGTAGGTACTGCATTGTGCAAACTGTATTGTGACACTCGTGACAAATAACGACGATACAAGTAAAATAGAACAAAAATAACTACAACAATTCCTAAAATACTGGTAATTACACTTGTGGTTGCAACAACCGTGCGATGTCTACTGGATGCATGTAACTGTGTCTCCATTTGCGCAAGCACCTGGTTGTATTTAATAGCATCGTTTGAAGATTGTAAGTATTTATTAATCTCATTCATGAGCAGTGTAGGGTCAGTTTGGTTCAAGATATGGAGCTTTTCACTATGATAAATACTATCCTTAAAAGAGGGTATGTGGTAGGCAGGAAACGTGAGATTATCGTGCAAATCTGCTTCTGGCATAATGGGAAGAGTAAAGTCCTCACTTACAATTTTACTTAGTTGCATTCTCTAAAATTCCTGACCCCGAAAGGACTATCTTATTAGTACTAAAGTTGAGTGGGTCAGTTGGACATGTTACTGTTACCGTAATAGGATGAGTCATAGTATAAATCCAGTTAGTTTTCAGCCTTATGAAATGCGGTTTGCTCAGACTTAAAATCTCTCGTTGGCAAGTATCAAGAAAAGTGTCTGAGAAAAATATACTTGTTTCGCAGCTTGGCATGCCCCGGTCATGTAATGGAAATGAGGGACATATTAGTATACTGGCAACTTTTGCATCTACTAAGATCGTCTTTGTGCAGTAAGGCATAAGATCTGTGGTCCTGACTGATTAACAAGGTGTTGTGGACTTGCCAGCTGATATAATGATTTGTTTCATTCCATAATACAGGGAAAACATGAAGAGAATACCGTTCTAAGATAAAAGGTGATGATGCCAGGGGTATTTTAATAAGAATCCTGAGGTTTTGTCCCATGAGAACCACACTAACATCAACAATTTGGTAATAATCAGGCAAGTACTCATGTGTACATGGGAAAATCATATGAACGTTTCCATTCAGGCGTTTCTGAATCACTTGTAAGTATTGCAAATAGAGGTTAGGGTTAATTAAAACATCACTAAGTTTATTATTGGCTGCCTGTGCAAGTGCAATTCTAAGCTTCACTAGTTCCATTCTTATGCTAGTAATCGTTACTGCAAGGTGCTGCAAAAGATGGTCATTATGTATTTGTTTTATGAACAGTTCATCAACCCCCTGTACGTGATCATTCAGAATAGCTTGCATTTCTGCGATTTTCCCCATGGAGGCATTTGCTAATCTTTGTCCAATGGCAGTTTCCAGATTTTTTACGAGAAGTATTTGACGTGTAGCACTAATTTGCAAATTATTGTTAACATGCTCTAATTTGGTGATTTGGGAGTGTAATTTCTTTAGATCGCTTTCGGTTGCTGTTCCGAACAGAGTTTTTAGGACCTTTCCGCCTACATCCAGCAATGATCTCTTTTCTCTATTAGTCGTTCTCGGAAGCCTGTCCATTAACTCACTGTACTCGTGACGCATAGCGGTGTAAGCTACCATGAGGGAGTGAGAGATAGTATGCACAGGTCAGATTTGAGCTAAGGGTCTCCATCAGCAGCTCAAACGACATTCGCAGTTGTTGATTTTGGTCTTGCAACAGGGTCATATTGTAATCCAATATGAGAGTCCAGGACAGGTCGGTACTAACAACACTAGACCCTTTTTCAAAGATAATGCCATTATGTAATGGGGTGATTTTCCATGACTGTACCAAGGGCGATATTCTAAATAATGCAAGAAGCACTACACTGGTAACAAAGGAAAACATTTCTATCAAGTTATTTACTTAAACTAAGACTATAGTACCCCCAGTTAATAGATCCCAATCATCAAAAGTTGAACTATACTTGAACAAATGTTCCAATTAATGATAAAGGTACAATATTAATCCTACTAGTCTCATTAACTTATGAGTGTCATAACTAATGAGAATGCCCTCTTATTATCCCTTAAGTCTATTTCCCCTTAGAAATTAAACAATTATCTTATGCTACGATACTTAGGATAGAGTCCCAATGTTATGACGCTAGCTTGAGCAAGCTGGCTGACAGCGCCGTGGGTCTTCACAGGTCAGCTTTAAGCCCACACATGCATGGAGAACAGCTGCACAGCCTGCTCCTTCCTGTGCCTGTAGAACACAATATCACGCCACCAATTGTTCTTATACTTAACCTAACAAGTATATAATACCAGAGGGTAGCTGGTACCAATCTGGCTTGGCAGAACAAGTTAACATGATACAAAATCTTAATTTACAACTAAGAGATTCACTTAAGCTCCCTCTTTGGAAGTTCCCGGTTCACAACCCAGTGATAGCAAATCCCACATAAGATTCAGGGTTTTACTAGAATATTTTCCCACAATTTTATAGGCTCATTTTTCTCTTTCTTAAGTCATATGGGTGATCGTTAACAGGCCCCTCATCTACTTGAATCATAGGATGACTACGAAGATTATAGTGGTCATTTGAACAGGTGGATTCAGCGTTTGTCTTTAATTTGAGTGTTTCAGTGTTGTTACTTTTAGCATCTATTGCTGGTTGTGGAGTGACTGCTGTGGTGGGGGATTGTGTCACATTTTGCTGTTGTCCAGGATATGGCTTCACACGGTTTTTATGAACTACCAGTTCCCTGCCAGGTAATTGCAATTTCAAATTCACAGGTGACGTTTGGGCTAGTACCAGGTGTGGTCCTGACCAAATTGTTTTGAATTTGGATGATTTTCCTGGTTTATTATAAGGTTTGTTAAGCATAACTAGACTACCAACCGGTATTTCTTGGGGTTTTACCTTTTTATTGTACTGTGAAGACTGTTGTTCGAATGCTTTTGCATTGTTCTTCTGGACCTCCTTCCAAATTCTTTTTAACCGATGCGCGAGACTTCGGACATCTGAATTAGTAATAGTCTTTGTTAAGTTCCAAGACTGTAAAGGGTGAAACCATTTCTCTGCCATATAATATTTCAAATGGGGTGTGTTTTGTGGAGGTATGCACTTTACTGTTATATGCTGATACAATGAATGGTAGAATTCGCGACCAGTTACTCTGAGCTTTGTTTAGATAGCAACTGATTGATTTAACTATGGTTTTATGTACTCGTTCACATCTCCCATTCCCCATCGCATGAATTGCTGAGGTTCTTAGTTTTTCTATACCTAACAGTTGGCACGTTTGGGTAAATAGTTCTGATAGGAAGTTACTCGCTTTGTCTGTCAATAGAGAAATCGGTACACCAAACCGTAGAATCCAATGTGTTACGAAGGCGCTAGCCACGGTCTCGGCGGTTTGATCGGTTATCGGAACCATAACTAAGTAGCGTGAGAACGCATCAATAATAGTGAGGATGTACTTCTGGCCTGTATCGCTTCGGGGGAACGGGCCAACGATATCCAATTGAATTCTTTCAAAAGGAGCCCTGGTTTCTGGGAGTGATTGCAGTTTTTCTTTACAGCCAGTTTCTGGCATTCTTTCATTGCAAATCGAGCAATTTTTAACGAAATTTCTGATATCATTTCTCCGAGATGGCCACCAATATTGTTTTGCAACCCTTCGATTGACACTCTTCCAACCAACATGCCCAGACAAAATAGATGCATGGAATAATTCCATAATTAGCCTTCTTAAGGAGGTGGGAACTACTATGCGACAGCCCTGTTTGGTATTTCCTGTAAGAACATTCTCTTTCGTGATAAATTGTTTGTTATTTCGCCATTTTTGGCACTCTTCATCTTTTGACTGTTCTACCGGTAGTTCAGACAAGGGTGGCGATTCCTGTTTTTCAACTACACCGATTTTTCGGCTTAATCCGTCAGCATTAGTGTGTTTCTTCCCAGGTTTGTGGATTACATCAAACTGATATTCTGAAAGGGATAGGGCCCACCTCGTTAGCCTACTAGAGGGGTCTTTGAGCGATAACAGCCACCTTAAGGCTGCATGGTCTGTCACAATTTGGAACCTACGACCATAAAGGTAGCAACGGAAGTACTTTATACACCAGAGCGCAGAAAGCAGCTCTTTCTCCGTCGTCGAGTAATTGATTTCTGCCTTCGTTAACTGCCTTGACGCATAACAAATGGGACGTTCCAAACCGTCGACTATTTGCGAAAGGACCCCACCCAGAGCAAAACTGAAGCGTCCGTGGATAATATAAATTTTTGGAGAAATCGGGGTAAATTAGCAAAGGCTTTGAAGTTAAAATTTCTTTGAGTTCCTGCATGGCATGCTCACATTCCTCAGACCAAACAAATGGGGTGCCTTTTTTAAGTAAAGTGGTTAATGGTTTGGCAATCTGAGCATAATTTTTGAACGAATTTCCTGTAGTAGTTGGCTAGGCCTAGAAAGGACTGTAACTCTTTCACATTATTTGGAGAGGGGAACTCTCTGACTGCTGAAACTAATCGGGGATGTGGTTTCACACCATCTTTAGAGATTAGGTGGCCCAAATACTCAATCTCTCCTAAAGCAAAATGGCATTTGTCAAAGGACAATGTGAGAGTTAGCTTTGTGGAGTCTTTCAAAAACATTTTCTAAGTGTACCAGGTGCTCATCCAAATTCTTAGAGAAGATTATCACATCATCGAGATAGACCAGTACAGAGTGAGGCTTTAGCCCTCGAAGAACCCCGTCCATTAGCCGTTGGAAAGCTTGACGGCGCATTTCTCAAGCCGAAGGGGAGTTTTCGGTATTCGTAATGTCCATCAGGAATCACTAAATGCCGTTTTTGGAATATCTCGTTTGGCCACGGGTACCTGGTGGTACCCAGACTTGAGATCTAGTGTTGTAAACAGTTGGCAATTGCTAAGATAGTCAACAGTTTTCTGATATGTTTGGTATGGGGTAGACATCCGGAATGGTTACTTTGTTCAGTGCGCGATAATCCACGCAGAACCGAAACTTTGTTTCTCCATTATTTGAGCGTTTCGGCACCAAAACAACCGGTGATGACCACGGGGAATTTGAGTGTTGAATTATCCCATCCCTCAACTGCTGTTCTATAAAATCATTTATCAATTGTCTCTGACTATACGGCACTCGGTATGGCTTTTTGTATATGGGAAGAGCATCCCGAGTTAAAATTCTATGTTCTACAATATCAGTAGTGGATAAGGCTTGATCAGGCATAAACAATTTTTTATACTTAAGCAACAACTGTTCAAATCGGGACTGCTCCTCCACAGGCAGATGTTGTAACTTAGGCTTAAAGCTAATAGGTGGTTCCGCAGAATTGGCAAGAACATACCTTAGTGTCTACTGAGCTTCTCAACATTATCATTTACGCTCACAATATCATGCTTACAGTTTAAGGTCTCTTAATACCTCTATTTCGGCTAATTTAAAATGAGCAGGTATCTGTACATCAGCTGTGCCAAAATTTTCAACTACCACTGGCACATAGTTTGTACTCCGTCAATTATCTTTAGATTACCAAATGCTTCTCTTTACATACACCCGTCTAGCAATCCAACCAGTCATCCCCAGGTAATGGTTCAACAAGAATGATAGAATCTGTGGTAGCATTGAGGTTATCCAGTATGGGAATATGAATAATTTTTCCAGATGATTGTGAAATTGTATGGGTGTAAAGACCTTCGCAACTGACTTATATGCCCGTGTAGTGAACTGTGACACGTCTGTCTTAGTTCGTGAGCATGTTGGTAAGCCTTGTAACGCAAGAAGAACGGGATCACCGTCGTGATCTCCGAAACAAACTGTGCGTTTGCTAAGTCAATGACTGCCCCATGTTTATGCAAAAAATTTAGTCCAAGAATTCATCGGTATTGCCCTCCCAGCTTTGGAACCACATAGAAGGTCACACTGAGAGATTTTGGGCCATCGCGACAATAGTATCATGTATTCCCAATACTTGGATTTCCTTGTTGTCAACCCCTGTGATTTTGCAATCTGGCGGGTACAATTTTCCCACACCACATATGCTAGCTTCTAGTAACGAGACTTCAGCACCAGTGTCCACCAAGAAATTACACATTACCCCATTTACTTGTGCTTTTATGGTCAACTCAATTTTTGCCACACTATCCGTACCCTCTACTGCAGCTACAGGTACATTTTTACACAAAATGGGCAAAATGCCGTGGCCGCATTTGCCCTCCTCTAGTTTAAACTCTCTTTATTACTGTTTTCCGAGCCTCTACAATTCTGTGAAACTTCCTGTTCACCGTTTCCCATATGGCCACTATGATCGCCGCCACACTTGCGCACGACCAGGCCCATTCCGGCTCCCATTACATTGATTATGTGGACCCCCCGTCCCCTATTTCCATAAAACTTACTGCTTCCCGCAGTCCGTTGACCCCTACCATACGACATAGTACCATTACTTCCAGTACCCCCGGGGTGATGTGTATTTCCACTACTACCACGATTCCTCTTAAAATTGCCACTGTCTTCTGTATTTGACCAGCAATTTTTCCTCATGTGCCCACTTTTACCACATTGATGGCAAACAATTGATTTCTTATTACTAAAAACATGCCTTATTCTAAGTCTTACTTTCTGCAACTGGTTTTCTCTTTGTCTGCTCAAAAAATACTGCATATTTAATTGCATCAGCTAGTGTATTTTGGATCTTTTAGTGCAACGTACTCACTAACATCATCATTAATGCCGTTAAGGAAACTATCAATCCCGCGCTGGTCTGCCTCAAACCTCAAAGCAATATTCTGTGACGCGTCTCCCTTGTTAGTGCTGTAAGTTTGATTGTTAATTTGCCTTTATCTGGTCAGCAAAATGTTCAATTGATTCTGATGCTCCTTGTTTCAACGTTCTTAATTTTTCCCGATAGTATCGAGCTGTATTTTTCCTTTCAAACCTTTTAACTAACTCTTCTGATAAACCTTCAAACGTTTCTGAAAGCTTACAATTCTCATCAAACATAGCAAACTTATAGGCATCTCCAGAAAGTCTGCTCCTAAGCAATTTCATTTTATGTTCGGTCTGTATATCTAAGCCCACTAAACAATCATTGAACCTTGACAGGAACTCGTGAATATCTTCAGATCCAGATCCACTGAATGATAAATTGTGTGCGAAAAAAGCATTAATAAAAGGTACATTATTGCCATCAGAATCCCTACTTCGCGCATTACGAGCCTCGAGAGCCGCGATTTTCCGATTCAACTGCTCAATTGCTGTTTGCAAATCAATTTCCATTTTAGCCAGATTGGAAGCAACTAACCTCTGTTTGCTGCTAGAAGCCGTCGGTTGATGATGACGCCGCCGTCGACGCCGATCGGGTTAGCGCGTCTGCAGTCGCCGCCTCCGGGTCGAACCGCCACGCACTCGCCGCCTCCGCGTCGAACCGCTTCCGCCAAGAACGCGCGCCGCCTCCGCGTCGAACCGCCTACCCGCGTCGAACAACAAATCCGCGACGAACAGCGACCCCGCGTTGAACGTGTCACCAAGCAAACTGCGGCCAGCTGTTCTGCCGCTCTGAGCCCGTACTGCGCTGCCGGCTCACGTCCTCCGCTCCGAAGTTTACTTTAACTCGCCGCTCCGGTTCGCCCCCCGCTGCCCAATACGTTTTCTTGATTTTCTTCGCTGTTAAGTTCTTCTTCCCAGTTCTGATACCACTTGACAGAGAGGCCGGATGACTTTGGCGCGTTGGGATTGGTGCACCAACCTGCAGCGAATTGTTACCACGACGTCCTCTGCCCTTCCGGAATTCTTCTGCCGCTCCTTACCGCGTTCGGCTGTTGTTACTATAAATTTCCTGACACCACTGCGATTTAATCTACCAGTCGCAGAACTGGTTGGAATAAGAGGAAGACTTGCGGGAAAGAATTTGCGCCGCGAACATTTAACTTATTTATTGGCCACAAAGTTACACAAAATATGGCCGAGGAGCGGGTCCACTTCGCTTCCAATTAATAGTAATTTTTCCAGACAGACGACAAAGTTAGTTAGGCAGCGGGGCGACCGTGCGAGAGCCAATGTGAATACTATAATGTTTTCGGGCAAAGAGAGCTCGCGAAGGGTGCCAACCGGCCTCGTAACTTCGGACTCACGTCAGCGAAGTTCGGAAATTGCCGATTCGCGTCAGCGAATTCCGCGGTCGCAAACAACCGGCGAGCGGTCTGCAGCTCGACCTGCACCTCGCTTAACAAATTCAACTTTAAGTAACGTTAATAATTTTGATCTCTCACAATTACTCGTGAACTTGATCGTGTTGCCTGTATAACTGATACTGATACTTTTTCTCGAAGATGCTGTAGTTCTTTAAACCGGTCGCCAAGCTATTGGTTTACCCTGTAATAGCTAACAGGTCATACATAAATGAAAGAAAGTCACTTGTAGTTACGAATTTAAAATATATTCTGAAAGTTCGCTGAAGTTAACACTGGTATCAGATTACACTTGTTGAAAACATATAGGCAAATCGAACTTCGAAATCACATAAGAAGATGCAGGTTATCCATCAAGGCAAAACACTGATGAAGCATTCACTCTTGCAAACATATTTTCTATTTGCAACCCCAAAATTAGAGTGAGCTTCAAGGTATTTTTCAAACACTGCTACTGTTGATTTCTTAAACTATTGTCAAAAGTTCTTTCACTGAGTTTAGCTTAAAGTTTCTTTAAAATGAATGAGTAAGTCACGAACTTGTTCCGAATCGAGATAGTTGAATTTTCAGTAGTTACATTGTGAAATTTACCCTCGCGGAGCAATGCGTAGTGCTACTTCAAAACTACCTGCTTAAAAACTGTTTGAAAACTATCCAAGACTGCCAGCACCGTAAAAACTGTTTGTAAACTATTCTCTACTGCTTGTGCTGGTCGGCTTTTTATAGGCTAGGCTTATCTATTGCTAAATTGCCATGGAACACCGGTGTATTCCTGCGAGGAAACACTATTCTTTAGTGAATTAGAAAAAGCCAAACCCACTCCTGGGAACACTAGTTTTACTCGGATTTTCCTGAAATTTTACTATGTTATAGTTTAATTTATTCCGAATATTTTTGGTCATGACAACTTTTCTCATAATTATTCTCGTTTAAGAGCTATTAATTTCTGAAAGTCACACATGATGATGCTATCATATGTCAACACTAAAACTTCGTTTTCTTACTTTAAACATCAAGTTAACTCTGAACTGTTATAACTCATTTGCTGCAACAGTGTCATAACTCGAAAACCTAATTTTTACAGGAGGATCAATTCAAATCTTTCGTGTGTAATAAATTTATGCATTCAGAAGAAAATAACTTATTTACATGTTTTATTGAAATAATACAATATCAGAGAAGGGAAAATTTATAGTATCAGTTGTAATATATACGAAAATGGTTCATCCTAAGATGATAACTCGAAACGGTTCATGTTTGAGTTATGTCATTGTTGCAGCAAAATGTTTGTCACTAACTGAATTTTTCTCTTTAAGCATACTTTTATCTTACTAGCTCTTTTTCTAAAAATTATTTTGATTTGAAATATCTCCTTACATAAATTTTAAAAGCACCCAAAAACCACCTTAAAGTGTTTGTCATTCTCTGCTTTCTTAGTAGAAATAAATGCAACAAAATTCATCATGACTGAAAAACAGCCTTATTGGAGTATTATGTCTTTTACAAAAATGTTTTAGAATTGATTTAAAAAGTGCTTTCTTGGTAAGAAAATGGTTAAAAGTTCTTTACTATATAACTATATGAGATTTACCCACTTCTAAATGGTTTTAGCAAGATAATGGACATATACTCAGGTTATGTTATGAGATGAACGCGATTGTAAAAGTTATTCGCTACGCATTATATGTAACTCCTCTTGCTGAACGGTTTAGGTGAGATAATAGATATATAACAATGTGAACAAATTTTTGTTTTGTCAACGTTTGTCATTCGTAAGTAAATGGATCTACTTTGACGTATTCATTAAAACTTACGTTTGTTTTGTGTACACTTTTCTATAATTTGAGTTCCATTGCATATTTAGTACAAGTTTCTTACTTTGTCTCACACATGTCATTCATATTTTCAGATAAAGTAATTGCGACAACTTCCTGTATTTGCTGCTGAAAATTTGATTATTCGTTGATACGAAACTAATGTTATCATAATTTTAATTATTGCATACATGTTTATTTAGCAGATAAAAAAGCAATTGTATATCTTTTGGCTTATTGTTGTCTTGACCGCCGCCTCAGTGTGTTTGAAACACATGTTCTTCGATGAATGCGCCTGCTTACATGTGCCGCCTGGCATGCGACTAATCCCTCTTGGGATAGTTTGGTCACTCACCACAATACATTATTTGCTCCAATTCCTTATTATTTGACCAAAGGCAACAAAAGTTATAGTGAAGTATTCACGGGTGTATCGACGAATTGTTTTAAAAACACCATGCCTCAGCCGTCTTCCTCACGTGTGACAACGCAATCCGGTGATATGCCCGTGAATACTTCATTGCAATTATACGTCGAGAAAGTCTCCTTCTTACATAAAAATTTTCACTCTAAAAAAGTCGTTACACCACTTAAAGTAAAACTGAAATACTTTAAAATTTATGACTTTGTCAGTAGTTTCTTTTAATATCAATGAATCAACTATAAGTTCAATCAAGAATCAGAAGACATAATAATGAATCCCATAAAAACCATTCTTGTGAAAATAGACAAAGTCTCGTGCTTGTTCAGTGCCAAAAAGTTATCAGATCTTGTTCTGAGCCAAGTCTATCTTTACCGATACTTTGTGAAATATAATGCTTTCTCTCAGTGTTAAAACTTTTTATAGATCGTTTATTCAGAATTAAAAAAAAAAAAACTGGTTACTTGGCCATGGGATTGGCGCAAATCCCGCGAGGTTGAAAACGTGCGAAATTGCAATCCTTAGCTGCCACATACTTAACTTTCGTGTAGCATCACTTCTAAGTAATGTTCCTTTTTTCTTTCATGTTCTCTTTTTATCGAAAGATTTTCACAGGAACATGTTTTACTAATTTAATTTAAACTGCAATGGAGCACACACTTCGATGGTAGTTTCCTTACACCCATTTTTCTTCCTGTGCCTTCTTACTTTATCCCTCTACAAATTTCAACTTTAAATTCTTTCAGGGCTTTTGGTAAACTATTCACTTTTTCTCTTGGTAACTTGTTCCAATCTCTGACCCATTCCCTACAAAAAAAAATCTTCCCACGCCCTTGTACCTGAAATGATTGCCAGCTTGTGGTCATGCTAATCTTTTTCCTTCCATGCACTATTCTGAATTCTGACAGTTATATCATCCAAGCCTCATCACCAATATGCCTTGTTTACACATGACTCTTCTTCAACCTCCCCGTGTCTTCCAGTGAATCCCATTCCAGTTCCTTTGTCATATAAGTACTGATTGTGTCTGCGGTAATTTCAGAGCAGCCCTACTTTGCACCCCTCCAACTCCTATATTTGATACTCAAATGTGGGTCCCATACTACAATACCATATTCGAGCAATGGTCTGACCAAAGTTTTGTAAACCAATTCCTTTACATCTCTCGTACATCCCTCATCACTCTCCAACAAGTGCAGAATTTTGAAACCTTTTCCTACCACCTGTCCAATGTGTCCTGCCCAGTTAAGCTTGTTATCAAAAGTAATGCCAAGATATTTACATTTCAAGTCTTCAGCAAACAATTCTTTCCCCACCTTATATTCATAATTAACCTTTTGTTTTTTATTTGTGTATCTAATAAGCTGACTCTTCTTTGCATTTATCTTCATTCCATGTTTACCAACCCAATTAGATATCCTGTCCAGATCACCCTGCAACTGTTTACAATCCTCTATTGTTTTGATTCTTTTATACAGCATTATGTCATCTGCAAACAATCTAATTTCAGATAGTAAACAATCAACACAATTATTCATTAGAATAATGAATAGCAATGGTCCCAATTCGCTACCATGTGGCACACCCATTTTTACTTCCACTTCTTTTCATACTACATTTCCTACCCTAACATTCTGTTTTCTACCTTTTAAAAATTCTTCTACCCAGCAAATGACTTTCTTATCCACTCCAATGGTTTTTACCTTATTTACTACCATTTTATGGCTTACTCTGTCAAACGCCTTAGACAGATCTAGTGCTACACTATCAATTTGGCCTCCCTTGTCCATTTCATCTGAAATATCTTGCATATATCCCACCAACTGAGATTCGCATGAATATCCTTGCCTGAAACCATGTTGCCTGCTTGAAAACCACTTACGTTCCTCACATATATTTCTGATGTGGTTGCATATCAATCTTTCCATTAATTTACCTACCACTGATGTCAAACTGATTGGCCTGTAATTCTCAACTCTATTTCTCACCCCTCCTTTATGTACCGGTACTACTATCGCACTTTTCCAGTCCTATGGTAAGCAGCAAGTATCCAGACTCATTTTAAATAATATTTCAAGATAAGGTACAATGTCACTCCAGCTATCTTTAAGATATCTGTAGTAATATTATCTACACCAGCCCCTTTGTTTTTTCAGCTTTCTTATTTCCTTCGTAATGTACTCTGAATGAATGTTATGGAATTGTTTAATGTACCATGTATGCTATGACTGTACATCTACTGGTGTGATTATTATTTGTTATGCAACTGTTTAGCTGTAAATTGACAACTTTCCACATCCCACAGAGCCAGTCTCTTATATTGGGATCAATGGAAAATGAATGTATGTATTGTATTCAATTTTTTTTTGATCTGTTCATTTTAATTGTGTTGTTAAGCTTGTTCTCCGAGTTAGATCATGCCATTTCTGATTCATTCTCGTTAATGCTCTCTCTACACCAAACCCTCATTATGGCACAAATCTTGTTTGTCTTTATGGAAGGAACATTTTGTACATGTTCTTTGTACTAATATTGTGTCCTATTCATGTGATCTCAATCAAAATTTTATTATTGCTTATAAAAGTAAATGATTTGTTTCTCTATTAAGTAGTAATTTTAAAAGTTGACAACTCCCTCAGAACCTGAATCTTTTTGCATAGTCACTAACTTGAGTGGATGGATTTGATATTTATTTTTAATACTGGTTAATCATTTTGTATTGCTTAATTATATAGCCGAAATGGTTGTGTTTATTATTTTGTGTGAACATTGCTGCAGAGCGCAATTAGTAACTGATATCATAATAGAGCTAGATATTTTTAAACATTGGAAGACAGCAGAGGTTTCAGAGAGAGTACTGGGAGTGTACAAGGTATGAGGTGTTGAAAGATATTGGTGAAAGAATTTAGAGTAAAGCATGGAAGGGAAAATATGATCATGACCACAAGCTGGCACTTAATTTCTGTAAATATTGCTTTCGCACTAAGGGATCAGAGATTGGAATAAATTACCAACGTAAATTATGATTAATTTACCAAAAATGCTCACAGAATTTAAAATTAAATCTGTAAATAGCTTCTTATCAAAATATGCTTGTCCTTAGGGTACTTGTTTTACTTTATTATACAATAATTTCTGTAACAACTTATTTCTGAGATTTTATAATTTTGTACAACAGAAAAAGAGGGTAACTGTAAATACGATAAATACTCCATATTGTAAAACCACAATTGTTTAAATTCTTGAAGATTGTCATAATTGTCTTTCTCACAACATATTTGTGAAAACCTTATCATCACATTAATAATTATTAATTCATTAATTGTGATGGAGCGAATGCTCTGGTGGCAATCTCCCTACACGCCCATCCTTCTCCCTTCCTCCTCCAACACCCTTTTGCCCTCAACCAATTTTTACTATGATGCAATAACAAGTTTATTTTTGAAATGGTTGATTTTTATGAAAGAGCTATATTTTATTTATTTATTTTTAAATATGTTTACCCTAATTTATATAATCACTATCAAGATTATTAATTTGTTATATTAAGCTATTGAGAAGACTGCCATTTTAGTCTAATATTTATAGTAATATTCATTTAAATTGCAATGGAGTGCATGTTCTGGTGTCAATTTCCCTACCACCCATCGTCCCCCTTCCCTGCCCACACCTACCCTGCCCTTGCCAAATTTTAACTTTAAATTCTTTAAAACTTTTGGTAAATTATTCATCATTTCTCTTGGTAACTTATTCCAATCCCTGACACCCTTACCCAAAAAAGAGAATCTTCCTACACCATGGGCGTGTGAAATCGAGTGCCAGCTTGTTGTCATGGTCATCTTCTCTCTTCCATGCATTACGTTTAGTTCTTACACCATTATCTTTCCATGATTCATCACCAATATAGGACTTGTACACTCCCATGACCCTCTTCACCCTCCTCCTGTCTTGCAATCCAGCTCTTTTATCATATCTGTAACTAATTGCATTCTGCGGTAATTTCCAGAAACAAATCTAGCAGCCCTTTTTAGTACCCTCTCTAATTCCTGTATTTGATACTCAAATGTGGGTCCCATACTACAATACCATATTCGAGCAATGGTCTGACCAAAGTTTTGTAAACCAATTCCTTTACATCTCTCGTACATCCCTCATCACTCTCCACAAGTGCAGAATTTTGAAACCTTTTCCTACCACCTGTCCAATGTGTCCTGCCCAGTTAAGCTTGTTATCAAAAGTAATGCCAAGATATTTACATTTCAAGTCTTCAGCAAACAATTCTTTCCCCACCTTATATTCATAATTAACCTTTTGTTTTTTATTTGTGTATCTAATAAGCTGACTCTTCTTTGCATTTATCTTCATTCCATGTTTACCAACCCAATTAGATATCCTGTCCAGATCACCCTGCAACTGTTTACAATCCTCTATTGTTTTGATCTTTTATACAGCATTATGTCATCTGCAAACAATCTAATTTCAGATAGTAAACAATCAACACAATTATTCATTAGAATAATGAATAGCAATGGTCCCAATTCGCTACCATGTGGCACACCCATTTTTACTTCCACTTCTTTTCATACTACATTTCCTACCCTAACATTCTGTTTTCTACCTTTTAAAAATTCTTCTACCCAGCAAATGACTTTCTTATCCACTCCAATGGTTTTTACCTTATTTACTACCATTTTATGGCTTACTCTGTCAAACGCCTTAGACAGATCTAGTGCTACACTATCAATTTGGCCTCCCTTGTCCATTTCATCTGAAATATCTTGCATATATCCCACCAACTGAGATTGCATGAATATCCTTGCCTGAAACCATGTTGCCTGCTTGAAAACCACTTACGTTCCTCACATATATTTCTGATGTGGTTGCATATCAATCTTTCCATTAATTTACCTACCACTGATGTCAAACTGATTGGCCTGTAATTCTCAACTCTATTTCTCACCCCTCCTTTATGTACCGGTACTACTATCGCACTTTTCCAGTCCTATGGTAAGCAGCAAGTATCCAGACTCATTTTAAATAATATTTCAAGATAAGGTACAATGTCACTCCAGCTATCTTTAAGATATCTGTAGTAATATTATCTACACCAGCCCCTTTGTTTTTTCAGCTTTCTTATTTCCTTCGTAATGTACTCTGAATGAATGTTATGGAATTGTTTAATGTACCATGTATGCTATGACTGTACATCTACTGGTGTGATTATTATTTGTTATGCAACTGTTTAGCTGTAAATTGACAACTTTCCACATCCCACAGAGCCAGTCTCTTATATTGGGATCAATGGAAAATGAAATGTATTGTATTCAATTTTTTTTTGATCTGTTCATTTTAATTGTGTTGTTAAGCTTGTTCTCCGAGTTAGATCATGCCATTTCTGATTCATTCTCGTTAATGCTCTCTCTACACCAAACCCTCATTATGGCACAAATCTTGTTTGTCTTTATGGAAGGAACATTTTGTACATGTTCTTTGTACTAATATTGTGTCCTATTCATGTGATCTCAATCAAAATTTTATTATTGCTTATAAAAGTAAATGATTTGTTTCTCTATTAAGTAGTAATTTTAAAAGTTGACAACTCCCTCAGAACCTGAATCTTTTTGCATAGTCACTAACTTGAGTGGATGGATTTGATATTTATTTTTAATACTGGTTAATCATTTTGTATTGCTTAATTATATAGCCGAAATGGTTGTGTTTATTATTTTGTGTGAACATTGCTGCAGAGCGCAATTAGTAACTGATATCATAATAGAGCTAGATTTTTTTAAACATTGGAAGACAGCAGAGGTTTCAAGAGAGTACTGGGAGTGTACAAGGTATGAGGTGTTGAAAGATATTGGTGAAAGAATTTAGAGTAAAGCATGGAAGGGAAAATATGATCATGACCACAAGCTGGCACTTAATTTCTGTAAAATATTCTTTCGCACATAAGGGATCAGAGATTGGAATAAATTACCAACGTAAATTATGATTAATTTACCAAAAATGCTCACAGAATTTAAAATTAAATCTGTAAATAGCTTCTTATCAAAATATGCTTGTCCTTAGGGTACTTGTTTTACTTTATTATACAATAATTTCTGTAACAACTTATTTCTGAGATTTTATAATTTTTGTACAACAGAAAAAGAGGTAACTGTAAATACGATAAATACTCCATATTGTAACCAACAATTGTTTTAAATTCTTGAAGATGTCATAATTGTCTTTCTCACAACATATTTGTGAAAACCTTATCATCATCATTAATAATTATTAATTCATTAATTGTGATGGAGCGAATGCTCTGGTGGCAATCTCCCTACACGCCCATCCTTCTCCCTTCCTCCTCCAACACCCTTTTGCCCTCAACCAATTTTTACTATGATGCAATAACAAGTTTATTTTTGAAATGGTTGATTTTTATGAAAGAGCTATATTTTATTTATTTATTTTTAAATATGTTTACCCTAATTTATATAATCACTATATCAAGATTATTAATTTTGTTATATTAAGCTATTGAGAAGACTGCCATTTTAGTCTAATATTTATAGTAATATTCATTTAAATTGCAATGGAGTGCATGTTCTGGTGTCAATTTCCCTACCACCCATCGTCCCCCTTCCCTGCCCACACCTACCCTGCCCTTGCCAAATTTTAACTTTAAATTCTTTAAAACTTTTGGTAAAT
This sequence comes from Vandiemenella viatica, assembly GCA_031002005.1. Classification (NCBI taxonomy): domain Eukaryota; kingdom Metazoa; phylum Arthropoda; class Insecta; order Orthoptera; family Morabidae; genus Vandiemenella; species Vandiemenella viatica. The sequence continues at coordinate 7,174 of JARYHS010009446.1, read as the reverse complement.
TATTCATCATTTCTCTTGGTAACTTATTCCAATCCCTGACACCCTTACCCAAAAAAGAGAATCTTCCTACACCCATGGGTGTGAAATCGAGTGCCAGCTTGTTGTCATGGTCATCTTCTCTCTTCCATGCATTACGTTTAGTTCTTACACCATTATCTTTCCATGATTCATCACCAATATAGGACTTGTACACTCCCATGACCCTCTTCACCCTCCTCCTGTCTTGCAATCCAGCTCTTTTATCATATCTGTAACTAATTGCATTCTGCGGTAATTTCCAGAAACAAATCTAGCAGCCCTTTTTAGTACCCTCTCTAATTCCTGTATTTGATACTCAAATGTGGGTCCCATACTACAATACCATATTCGAGCAATGGTCTGACCAAAGTTTTGTAAACCAATTCCTTTACATCTCTCGTACATCCCCTCATCACTCTCCAACAAGTGCAGAATTTTGAAACCTTTTCCTACCACCTGTCCAATGTGTCCTGCCCAGTTAAGCTTGTTATCAAAAGTAATGCCAAGATATTTACATTTCAAGTCTTCAGCAAACAATTCTTTCCCCACCTTATATTCATAATTAACCTTTTGTTTTTTTTTGTGTATCTAATAAGCTGACTCTTCTTTGCATTTATCTTCATTCCATGTTTACCAACCCAATTAGATATCCTGTCCAGATCACCCTGCAACTGTTTACAATCCTCTATTGTTTTGATTCTTTTATACAGCATTATGTCATCTGCAAACAATCTAATTTCAGATAGTAAACAATCAACACAATTATTCATTAGAATAATGAATAGCAATGGTCCCAATTCGCTACCATGTGGCACACCCATTTTTACTTCCACTTCTTTTCATACTACATTTCCTACCCTAACATTCTGTTTTCTACCTTTTAAAAATTCTTCTACCCAGCAAATGACTTTCTTATCCACTCCAATGGTTTTTACCTTATTTACTACCATTTTATGGCTTACTCTGTCAAACGCCTTAGACAGATCTAGTGCTACACTATCAATTTGGCCTCCCTTGTCCATTTCATCTGAAATATCTTGCATATATCCCACCAACTGAGATTCGCATGAATATCCTTGCCTGAAACCATGTTGCCTGCTTGAAAACCACTTACGTTCCTCACATATATTTCTGATGTGGTTGCATATCAATCTTTCCATTAATTTACCTACCACTGATGTCAAACTGATTGGCCTGTAATTCTCAACTCTATTTCTCACCCCTCCTTTATGTACCGGTACTACTATCGCACTTTTCCAGTCCTATGGTAAGCAGCAAGTATCCAGACTCATTTTAAATAATATTTCAAGATAAGGTACAATGTCACTCCAGCTATCTTTAAGATATCTGTAGTAATATTATCTACACCAGCCCCTTTGTTTTTTCAGCTTTCTTATTTCCTTCGTAATGTACTCTGAATGAATGTTATGGAATTGTTTAATGTACCATGTATGCTATGACTGTACATCTACTGGTGTGATTATTATTTTGTTATGCAACTGTTTAGCTGTAAATTGACAACTTTCCACATCCCACAGAGCCAGTCTCTTATATTGGGATCAATAAATGAATGAATGTATTGTATTCAATTTTTTTTTGATCTGTTCATTTTAATTGTGTTGTTAAGCTTGTTCTCCGAGTTAGATCATGCCATTTCTGATTCATTCTCGTTAATGCTCTCTCTACACCAAACCCTCATTATGGCACAAATCTTGTTTGTCTTTATGGAAGGAACATTTTGTACATGTTCTTTGTACTAATATTGTGTCCTATTCATGTGATCTCAATCAAAATTTTATTATTGCTTATAAAAGTAAATGATTTGTTTCTCTATTAAGTAGTAATTTTAAAAGTTGACAACTCCCTCAGAACCTGAATCTTTTTGCATAGTCACTAACTTGAGTGGATGGATTTGATATTTATTTTTAATACTGGTTAATCATTTTGTATTGCTTAATTATATAGCCGAAATGGTTGTGTTTATTATTTTGTGTGAACATTGCTGCAGAGCGCAATTAGTAACTGATATCATAATAGAGCTAGATTTTTTTAAACATTGGAAGACAGCAGAGGTTTCAAGAGAGTACTGGGAGTGTACAAGGTATGAGGTGTTGAAAGATATTGGTGAAAGAATTTAGAGTAAAGCATGGAAGGGAAAATATGATCATGACCACAAGCTGGCACTTAATTTCTGTAAAATATTCTTTCGCACATAAGGGATCAGAGATTGGAATAAATTACCAACGTAAATTATGATTAATTTACCAAAAATGCTCACAGAATTTAAAATTAAATCTGTAAATAGCTTCTTATCAAAATATGCTTGTCCTTAGGGTACTTGTTTTACTTTATTATACAGTAATTTCTGTAACAACTTATTTCTGAGATTTTATAATTTTTGTACAACAGAAAAAGAGGTAACTGTAAATACGATAAATACTCCATATTGTAAACCACAATTGTTTAAATTGGTCATTGAAGTTGTGAAAAAACCTGTAAATAAAAGTTGATGTAGCTTTTAATACATAACTGTGTTTCAAGCATTCATAAAAGAAATTGGAACTGAAGAAACTTGAATTTTTCTTTTTATAAAGGCTCATATACAATTAAAAACCTAAAGTTTAAAATGTTAGAAACAGTGGTGGAATTCAAACTGCTATTTGTTTGACGTTACAAACGTTGAAAACAATGTAAAATATCTTATTTGCAAGAGGACATGTGTATGTTGGCATTGCTTGGGGTAAAATAGCGTATATCACTTTTTTCACCACAGTATACAGATTTGCGATAACCCTGCTAGTCATTTGGACCTTATGACACTCTGAAAGGTATAATGTTAAGAGTGGCTCCTTTTGCTTCCAAAAATCAAACATTAAAAACCCTTGTCAATAACAATAAAATGTCCTCCTTTTAAAAGGCTCAAGGAAGCCTGATAACTGCTACCCATTTGAGGATCAGTTGTTGCTCCACCATATAAATGGGAACAATATAAAGCTACTCCAAACTCACTAATACCTACTAGTGCTTTGAGAGTATGAAAACCTTTGTAATGTGAGTATGTTCCTTGACCATGGTCAGGGTAACCACTACTTTGTATTGGAATCTCAGTACAATCAATAACAATGTTTTATTCTCCATCCACCTTTTTGTACATTGCCTAAAAATTTAATTCTTTGAAAGCATTATACACACAGGTGGCAACAGTTAACCGAAAAGTTAACTTCGTTAATGGTTAATCCACTACTTAAAAAGTTAACTTCAATAATCGTTAAAGCGTTACATTTTTGCAAAATTAGCGCAAGTTAAAGTTAACCATTAAAAGTCAACCATCCAAGAGTGGAACAGATGCTTATGTGTTGTAATAGGTATTACTGCAAGCAATACCAAGGTGCTATGTACCATGAAGTGAATCAATAATACATCTACCAAATGTCATTCTGGAAATGAGTTTTTACTGGGGTTCAGCGTTTTCACCAGATTCTCAAATGTATCGGATTCATTCAGCATGTAGTGGAATCTTGTTGTCAACAAAAGGATTGCAGTACATCACTCCACATCAGCTAGTAATATGATGGTCCCGGATAGCTATGATACCAAACTTTTTGTTGACGTAAACTTTTATAGCAGATTGCGATGAAAACAAATCAATCCTGCTGCTATATATATCAGAAGAAGCCACAGCACTTGAAGGCTTTGAATTTATTTTTCTTTTTTTCCCAATTAGTTGGCTCTGTTTTTACTTTTTCTTCAAACAATTCATACCTATTTGGATATATGCAAAGGCTAGATATGTGTGCCTTGATTGTAGAAAGTTTAGGAAAACAGCAGTTTGAATGAATAAATCAACTGTTTCAGTCTAGATTTAAGTGCAACATAAACGCATAAATGTGGCCTAGGATTTTTAATATTCTAGTTGCTGTTGTTAGCATTGCTGCTTTCACTAACTGATTGAAGAGCTAAAGTTTCAATTACGTAATCATGTAACGAATGTCAAGATTAACTTATTTCACTAACGAATACCAAACCAGTTACAACTAAAAAAGATAGATTTTCAAAACCTTCTTTCCTAGTATAAAATAGCATGGTAGCAGTAATGGCAAAAAGAACTAGGAAATAAAATTCAAATACCCGTCCGGCATTGAGATCTCGATTTAAAATGTTTCCAGGCAAACTCCAGGATGACTGCTGCAAGAAGCAATGGCTGCATTTGTTGCTGTTCTTGTCCCGAAATCTCCTCCGTCATTAATAAGGTCGACGACAATGAAGCGTAAAGCCAAAATAATTAAGAATAGTTAAAGTATAAAACAGAAGAGTGTATGTGCGTTTTAAAGAGGAGAAATTATATTTTTAACATACTATCAATCCATATCACCATAACTGAAATTCTTAAATGTGGAGAAAGTTCTTTCTTTGTAGTAAAAAAATGTACTTCATAGAAGGCAGATCCTTCATTCGTCCTTCACGAAACCACATTACAGCCTAATATACTTTTTATTGACATCTCAATAATATAAGTTGGTTATTTTTAAAACATTATTCGTTATTGGGTCGGTTCAGCAGTCATAGAAAATTCTCATTCCCTTTATTTGTAGCACTCATTGTATGTAGCATTTAACATTAATTTACAGACCGAAACGGTAGTTATAACATACTGTTATCATTTTGTAAGCGATTCCAACCTAGTAGTCAGGGGGGGGGTCTAGGGGGCTCAAGCCCCCCCCCCAAAAGCATCTAAGTCCACCCCCGACATTGTATTTTTGGAGACTTTTTTTTTTTGTTTTGTTTAGCTTTACGGATTCGATGCCGCGGAGGCTATAAAGACTACCCCATGGCCGACTCAAGCCCCCCCCCAAAAAAAAACCAAGATCAACTGAAGGCAAGCCCTCTGAAACAAAATTCTCTCAAGTCAAGCCCCCTCCCCCCAAACCAAAGTCAGCTTAAGGCCCCCTCCCACACAAAAAAAGAAAAAAATCCTGGATCCGCCCCTGCTAGTAGTATTCCTGTCAAAACATTTAAACAGTTACCAATTTCTATTTTACATTATGTAGTCAAGATTCCAATGAAGGAAGATGTAAATCCATCTTGGGTATGACGAGAGAGATGTCCGAAGTCAAAATGAAACGAAATATACAGGCGATTTGCGCTATAGGTCTATTTCATTGTTACGCTAAAATAGATTGAAATTACTTGCTTTACGTGTCCCATATATGTATCATAGAAACCGCTGGAGTAGATAACGTATATTGGATGTCAACACGGCAGTATGGAAAATATTTATCGACAAGACAGGTTCATAAAATAGAAACATGCTCAAAAGGTAATTTTTTTTCACTTTTGCTCCAAGTAGTACAATTACTTGACAGTAATTACATAAAAGCTTTCATTGGGAAGCAAACCTGACCGGTAGCGTGGTTTGTTTGGTTTGCGTCCTCGCGAATTCGGGCGAGTTGCTGTATAGATCCATTTAATCGTTACGCTAAAATAGGTTGAAATTACTTGCTTTTCGTGTCCCATATGAGTGTCATAGAAACCTCTGGGGTAAATAACGTTTATTCTAAGTCAACACATGGCAGTACAGAAAAAGAAAAATTAACGGCTAGTGTACTTATTTCGTTTTTCCTTAACTGCGAGTTCCATTTTTTTCTTCGTGTTTTGAATTGATTGTACCTATTTGCTGGTGGTGGTATCTAGTGATGGAATTATGAAGTACTGAAGAAGAGTTATTCACTTGTCTAATTTGCAACCAAAGATGTTACACGTATCGTCAATGTGACGTCACTTCCTCATGCCGTGGAGTGGGAGGATTTTCGGCTCGGCATCGGGTGTACCCACAGACGCACGTGGGCCGTGACGCTGGCAGCGGTGCTTAACTGATAACATGGCGGAAGTACGGTTGAACTTTGAAGAGCGTAAGCAATTGTTGAAGTGGTAATGGAAATTTGAGAATGTGGCTGCTGTCCAGAGACAGTGGAGACGTGAGTTTGGTACAGATCCACCTACACGGTTAACAATTACCCGTATACGTGACAAATTCGAGCTGCATGGAACAGTGTGTGATCAGGGCGACCTCGCACAGCTACGAGCGACGAGTCCTCGGCTGCGGTGCTGGAACGCTTTCAACAGTCGCCACAAAAATCTAAAGGCAATGTGCGCGTGAGAGTGGTGTAAGTCATGTCAGCGTGCTACGCATTCTGAAGAAAGGCAAGTTTAAAGTGTACATTCCCAGACTGGTGCAACAGTTAAACGACGACGACTCAGATCGTAGGTTACAATTTTGTGAATGGTTTCGGGACATGGTTAACAATGTTCCGGGATTTGTGGGGAATGTGGTTTGGTCAGATGAAGCACAGTTCAAGCTCAATGGAACTGTCAACAGACACAATTGTGTGTACTGGGCTGACAATAATCCCCAATCACAGTGGAAACGGCTGTGAATTTGCCTGGTGTAAATGTGTGGTGTGGATTGACTCGTAGGGGACTCATTGGTCCTTTCCGTTATGAAGGTACTTTAAACCGGTGAACTTTATCTGAAAAATGCTTAACGATTCAATTTTACCTGCCATTCATGAACTGTACGGTAATGAGAGGATTTATTATCAACAAGATGGCGCCCCTGCGCACTACCATAGGGATGTAAGAGCATACCTTGATCTACATTTTCCAGAGAATTGGATAGGACGCAGGGGTCCAATCGAGTTTCCTGCGCGTTCTCCAGATCTAACACCGTTAGACTTTTACTTATGGGGATCAGTGAAAGACCAGGTGTACAGAAGAAAACCAGATAACCTGAACGAACTTTGGGATTAGATTAGAACAGTGTGCGCAGATATCCCACTGGAAACTTTAGCGGTAGTTACCGAATCAGTCGCAACCCGTGTTCAGAAATGCATTGATGCAGAAGGCCATCACTTTGAACACTTAACACAAACATTTACCCCAGAAAGTATATTGGAAACTTCAAACAGACTTATAATCTTACTTTCAGGCTAATAAACATTTTGTATGAAAACGTTTCCATATGTTTTTTCTTCTCCTGAAGTGTGTATACATTTTTCTGTAACACTCGGTATTTTGAGGTTTTATTTCTGAAAAAGTTAAAAACATCTGTAGCCTTTGTCGATCTAACAGCAGCATATGATACAATTTGGCGGGATGC
>JARYHS010009445.1:0-13296 GCA_031002005.1 Vandiemenella viatica | reverse complement strand
CTGTTCAGAAAGTAATGCTTTGGCCTTGCACGGTAGTGGGGGAGGCTAGCACCGCCATCTTGGCTTCAGAGTGCTCCTATGCTCAGTACACAACTAGCCATGGTAGCTTGCGCATCGTGCCTGTCGTACTTTGTATACAATGGAATGTTAAAATGAGTGCTACAATTGAAAATCCTGCCAGATGTGAAATGCGAGCTGTGATAAGGTTTTTGTTTGCAAAAAATCACAAACCAATTGAAATTTATCACCAGATTTGTGATGTGTATGGCCAAGGAATAATGAGTGAGGGAGAGGTGCATTGATTTTAAAAATGACCCAACCAGTGTTCACGATGAGGATCGCAGTTGTAGGCCTAGTCTTGTGAGTTATGAATCGGTGGCTAAACTCGATGAAAAAAATCCATGAAAATTTTTGTTTCATGATTACGGAACTCTGAGAACATTTCTGCTAAATTTCACAAAATTTAGTTCATGAAATGGTGGTTGGTTACCACAAATTTTGTGCCAGGTGTTTCCAAAAATCCTAAAGAAAGACCACAAAAAACAGAGACTTGCTGCAGCACTGAGATTTATGGAAAATACGACTAAAGTGGAAACCAAGTTATCAATCGTATTGTAACTGGCGACAATACTTGGGTAAAGCACGTCACCTGTGAAACAAAATTACACTCAGTGGAATGAGGACACACACACATTCACCCAAGAAACTGAGGAAGTGTCTGCAAACGCTGTCAGCAGGATAAATCATGACTACCGAGTTTTGGGATGCTCAGGGAGCAGTTCTTGTTGATTTTCTTGAACGTGGCCAAACAATCAACTTGGAGAGGTACTGCAAAACACTCAGAAAATTAAGACACATGTTTGGCTTGCCCAAGGTCCAAAAGCATTGTGTACCATCAAGACCTATTGTCAGTGCCATTGGGACACATTCTTACCAGCTTACCAAGTATCTGAAAAGCCGTCTTAGCCCATTTGTGGGTCGTTGCTGTCATCACGTCAAGAACTCGATGGAATTTGTGGAGACCATCCAGTCCCTAACAGTTTCAGATACTGACATACTGGTCAGCTTTGACGTGGTATCGCTCTACACCTGCATACCGGTAAGGGATACACTTGACCTGATACACCGTCATTTTAAACCGACCACCGCAGACCTCTTTGAACATTTTCTTACATCCATTTATTTCATGTATGGAGGGAGGTACTATGAACAATCCGACAGAGTGGCAACGGGCAAGAGCGTAGCCAGGTACGGGCAGGGGGGTGGCAGCTGCCTCCCCCCACCCTAGCAGGACATGGGTATGCACTCGATCAAAGTTCTGCCGAACCGAAGAGTAAACAATGTTAAACAACTTTAAAAAATTAATTCAGTTCACGTGATTTAAACCTGCTTGCTACTGCTATCTGCGAGAAACAGACGTTAGCGAGGGCTCGGCGGCCCAACGTGCCACGCACGGTGCTGCTTAAGTTGCGTATCGACTATGTGCGGTTGCTGCGCGAGGCATGTTCGAGCGCGCCAAACCAGTTATTTGCCGCGTGAACCATTTCTGTCGACAGCATGGCTGCCGTGCGTGGCAACGAAACCCTGCCCAGATTGCACTGCAAACTTTCCAACCACTGTCTTTTCGTGAAACCACTGTGGACATTTCACGTGATCAAGTAGCTGCAACTTTCATTGTGATGCATCACACTGTTTACTAGAAACCTAAATGAAAAGTGATTTGGTGGATATCGAAATTGTATTTAGTCCAGTCAAATAGAGCGCGGGCAGCGAGCGCGTGCGATACAAGGGATGCCCGCCGCGTTCTGAAGATGTCAAAAACAGCGCGGGCTGTACAAGGCGATCTAGTGTGTAGAACAAACGTCATGCGAAACGATTGGGTGTTTGGCCAAAGGTGACTCGCACCAAACTATCGCTTTTTCATTCGCGGTCATCATGCAACTGTCTCCAGCAAAGTGAAGGAAGTAACCGGGACTTTTTACAGCCTGCGTATTTACCTGTTCCGACCCAAGCCTGCCGCTAGGTCTTTGAACGCCCTTGTGCAATCAATTATGCCGCCCCCTGTCTAACTACAGCCAGTGATGGATCCAGGAATTTTCCGAACCGGGTCAAAAAAATGTGAGTTTGCCGCACCCATTATTGTCACCCCCATTATTGCCACCCCAAGTGTCACTGACGCCACAGCTGTGCTAAAAAAAAAGGTAGCTGTGCGGCGACAGTCAATTCCCGACTTGACGCCCTCCTGGAAGTGCCGTCCGCGTGCGGTGCACACCTTGCACGCCCGACAGATTGATGTGTGAAAAACTCTGAAGAGAGTTCAGAGAACCTTGGCACTTTCCGAATAGCATTTGAAGTGTGAATGGAAAACACATGAAAATAAAATGTGCTAACAACATTGCCTCAAGTTATTTCTGTTACATTTTTTCCCATTCTACTGGCAGTTGTTGATTCAGATTTAAAGTTCCTTATAGTTGATATTGACAGCTACGGCCGGCACAGCGACACTAGCATCATTCGAAATCCCTCCATTTATTGTGAATTCGTTCACTGTGAAACCATTCTATTTTCGAAACCATTGCCTGGTATGGATACCTCGTCCCTCAAGTTTTGTAGGCGACGAATGTTTCGCACTGCAGACTTATTTTATGAGCCCTTTCCCGACAGACGATGAAACAAAATATTTAATAAACGGCTTAGTAGAGCGCCACGTGTCGTTGAAATCATATTGATATATTAGCCCAGAAGCGGCGTTTTTTTATTTTATTTTTATTATTTGTAAAAGCATTACATTGCTTGCCCAGTTATCTTCATCTACATCTACATCCATATTCTGCAAATCACAAACATTGTGGGTGGCAGAGGGTGCTAAGCACCAATCCTAAACCCGCCCATTCCAATCCCGAATAGTGCGAGGAAAGAAGGAATACATATAAGTATCAGTACGGCATCTTATTTCTCTAATCTTATCCCTCCAGTCATTGTGACCTAAATAGGTTGGCGGAAGAAGTATTTCATTGCACTCGAAATTTAAATTTTTTTGCATATTCTCCAATAAATTCGAACGCAAGCTACGTCATCTGTCTTCCAAACTATCCCAGCCCAATCTATGTATCAATTCTGTGACGCTTTCATAAGGGCTGTAACAAGTCACGAATCTAGCGGCTCTCCTCTGCACCCTCTCAACTGAGTCAATCAGAACCTTGCGATACGGATCCCAAACCCCACAATCCAGATGCGGACGCACTAGTGTTTTATACGCTATCTCCTTTGTTTGAGCATTACAATTCCTCAAAATACGACCTATGAATCGTAATTTAGAATTTGCCTTGCCTACGATGGAAGTTATGTGCATGTCCCATTTCATGTTGCTTTGTACTATCACCCCCAGATACTTCACGGAATCAACCGTGTCAACAGGTGAATTGTTTATTTTGTACTCGTGAACAACCTGATTCTTCTTGTTACTTATCCGCATTGCCTTGCACTTTATGCAATTAAGTGTAAGCTGCCATTTATGGCACCAATCAAAAATAGCATCCAAATCACCCTGAATTTCTAAGCAATCGTTGGAGCACCTTATTTCCCTATAGATAACCGCATCGTCGGCAAACAATCGCAACCAGCATTTGACGTTGTCACCTAGGTCATTTATAAATATTAAGAAAAGAAGTGGACCTATTACACTTCCCTGAGGAACGCCCGAAGTAACATTTATCTTAGATGAGGCTTCCCCGTCAACAACGACATATTGTGATCGACCAGTTAGAAAATCACGTATCCACTCGCAAATCTGAGCCGAAATACCGTAAGCTCGAATCTTCGCCAAAAGTCGGTTGTGTGGCACAGAATCAAAAGCTTTCTGAAAATCCAAAAAAAAAAAAAAAAAAAAAACTGCATCAACTTGCGAACCTGCATCGATAACTTTCATTATGTCGTGGGAAAATAAGGCCAATTGTGTTTCACACGATCTCTTCTTCCGAAATCCGTGTTGACATGGTGTAAGTAACTCGTTCTCATCTAGAAACTTCATTATGTTCGAGCATATGACATGTTTCAGAATTCTGCTGCAGACCGATGTTAGAGATATGGGTCGATAATTCCTAGGATCACTCCGATCTCCTTTCTTAAAAACGGGAATTACCTGGGCTATTTTCCAGCTAAAAGGTACTTTTCTCTCTTCTAGTGATTTACGGAATATATCTGACAGAAATGGTTCAATATCCTCCGCGTATTCAGAAAATACTCTTACCGGTATACCATCGGGACCCGGCGCTTTACCCCACTTCAGGAGTTTTAATTGCTTTACAATTCCTACACTATCAATTTCTATCGGATCCATCTCTAATTCCACACGATGTGGTAAAGTGGGGATGTTTTCCAAGTTTTCTTGCGTGAATGAATTTTTGAATTCGGTGTTAAATAAGGTAGCCTTGTCGCGGCTGTCTTCAACCTCCCGTCCGTCTTTTATTAGAACTGGCTTATTGTTCCCACTACAACTAACTTTTTTTACATACGACCAAAATTTCTTAGGGTTTTCAGTGAGGCTCTTATAGAGAGAATTTTCACGAAAGTTATTAAAGGCCTCACGCATCGCATTCTTAACATGTCCCCTTATCTCCTCTAACTTACCTAAATCAGTCCGATGCATCGTCCTTTTTGATCGTGCATGTATCTTCCTTTGCTTCTTGAGTAACCTTTTAACCTCCCGTGTGTACCATGGGGGATCGTTCTCTTCCCTGATTGTCCGTTGGGGTATATGCAAGTTCATACTTTCCCCAAGTATATGTAGGAATCTATGCCACCTCTATTCAACGGTGCCTCCTGCTACCAGGAAGGTGTGGTAATTATGCCTCAAATACGCTCTAAAACACTCTTTTGAAGCCTTTTCGAATCTGTAAACGATCCTCTCTTTTCTCTTTCTGCGCGTGGTTGTTAGTTTTACTGTAGCAATTACAGCTTTGTGATCACTTATTCCTGCGGTGGTGGAAATATCCGTGAATAGTTCGGGCCTATTTGTAACAACTATATCTAAAATATTTTCATTACCGTTGAGGCATCGCGTTGGTTCAGTTACGAGCTGTTCAAGATGGTGATCTGAGAAGAGGTCTAGAATGATTTTGCAAGCTGCTTTATCCCTGCCCCCAGTAATGTGAACGTAATTAGTCCAGTCGATATCAGGCAAGTTAAAGTCACCTCCTAGCATTATTGTATGGTCCGGAAATTGCTGTGCTATATTATTTACATTATTTCTCAAGACCTCAGCAATATTTACGCTTGCATCGGGTGGACGATAGAACGAGCCTATCACAAGTTTTGTCCTAGCTACGTTGAGCTTGATCCATATGATTTCGCAGACAGTATGGACATCTATTTCGCTACATGGGAGGTACTTACTAACAGCTATAAATACACCACCTCCTTGGAAATGCAACCTATCCTTACGGAAAATGTTCATGTTACTATTAAAAATTTCGCCGGAACTTATATCCGGTTTTAACCAACTTTCTGTGCCTAATACGATATCAGCATCTGCACTACGAATAACGTTTTCGAGTTCATGCTGTTTATTACAAACACTTCTGCAGTTAACTACTAGAACTTTTAATGTTCGGGATTCTTTTAAGCTACCCCTAACACGCGGTGCTGAATTTATCTTGGCTGTCCGCAACTGAATTTCCTCCTCAGGTCATCTTCCCTCAGCCTAAAAAACCCCCCAATGCACTCCACACAGCCCCTGCCACCCGTGTAGCTGATTCCCGTGTGTAGTGCACCCCTGATCTATCCAAGGGATTCCTACAAGACTCAACCCTAGGGCGAAGATCAAGGAATCTGCAGCCATGACTATCACAGAAGCGCCGTAATCTCTGGTTCAGCCCCTCAACACGGCTCTGAACCAGAGGTCCACATTCAGTCCTATCGACAATGCTGCAGATGGATAGCTCAGCCGAAATCTTGCGGCCAATGGCCACAGAGTTCACCCTTTCTGCAAGTCGCCCAAAGGACGAGAGGATAACCTCCGACCCTAGGCGACAAGCATCATTGGTGCCGACATGAGCTACAATCCGCAGCTGGCTGCACCCCGTCCGTTCAATGGCATCCGGGATGGCCTGTTCCACATCTCGGATCAGACCCCCAGGAATACACAATAAATGGATACAGGAATTCATCCCCGACCTCTTCGCCATTTCCCTAAGGGGTTCAATAAATCGCCTAACGTTGGAGCTACCGACCACTAAAACCCCCTTCTGCAGTTGCCCAGACTTAGCAGGCTGTGGGGCTGCCAACTCACAGGCCGACGATTGCAGGACTGAATCAGATCCAGACAATGCGTCAAACCGATTGGACAGATGTACAAGCTCGCCTTCTTGGGTATCAAGCTTGCCCGACTGCCCCCGCATGCGCCGTCGACGTCCAGACACCACACGCCAGCCACCACTAGGCGACGGCCGCATAGATTCCGACATCTCGGCCTGTACTGCAGGTTCGATGACTGGTATGGGAGAACCTGCGAGCCGATCAGCGTCTACAGGGTCACCAATACCGCATCTACTGCACTCATTTGCGGCAGCTTCCAGCTGTGTAACTCTTGTTACCAAAGCTGCAAGCTGGGTGCGCAGGTCAGTCACCTCAGCCTGCGTCTGCACACAACAACCACAGTCCCTACACATACTACCTTACAGAAAGCAAAACTAAGGAGTACACGAGAAAAACGGACTCACTATGCGTTCTCAGTAGGAGGCCTTTTGTCAATAACCAAATGTACAAAGACGAAGCTTACACTAACTACGCACTTTAAATTAAATTTGCACTGGAGGTACTACTTCACGTAACGGTTCCGACGATGGCTGCTGCTGCTGACTAACAACTATACAGAGACGAAGCTAACCACACTCTTTGAATTAAAACTATCACAGAAGGCACTATTCCCCGTAACGGCTGCCGAAAAACGTCTGACTACTGGGGCTGCTAAACAAATATTCAAAGATGAAACAAAAGAAAACTAAACACTTTAAATTATTTCAACACAGAAAGCACTGTCTCACGTAACAGCTGCCAAATAACGACTGATGATATAATGCTGCAGATATCACAAGTGAAATGTCAGATAGTCCAAACCTGTCCAGAACGGCGTTCTTAAATACAACGCCGAAAGAATGGAGATCAAGTTCAAGTGATCGATCAGTTCGTCGTTTATTTCAATTTTCTAATTGATATTTAAACGCATCGTGAACGTACATGCTTACTACTTTCCTGCTTACTTGAATAAACAGAATTATATGTTATATGTCAAAAGTGCAAGTAATAATAATAAGTTGCAACAAAATAAATGTAACAAATAAATACTGATAAACGAAAATAATGCTTTTAAATAAATAAATAATTATTCAATTAGCAATTGCAGGTTTCTTTCATTTTCGCCGCAATCTCAATCCAAGCATAAGTTTTCCTGTTTTTTTTAGTGGGGGTGGCGTGAATGAAATAATTTTTTTCGTTCATCAAATTAATTAATTTCGACATTTGACAGCTCGACGTGATCGCGCAATAACTGTGTGCACTCGCAACCTGATCGCTGACCGCTGTGACAGGATTGATGCAATACAACGTAATACATTGCCCGCTATGTGCAAACTTCCCTCCACGCGCCCGTTGCCCGCGCTCTGTTTGACCGGACCTTACAGTATGGTGAGAAACATTCAGTCAACATCAAGATATTTTGGAAATCTACATCTACAAAGATATTCCGCAAGCCAAATTTCGGTGTGTGGGGGAGGATGCTTGTGCAATTATCATTTTCAGGTGTCTTTTTATATTCGTGAATAGTACGAGGAAAAATCGGATGCCTTTAACTCTCTGTATAAGTTCGAATATCTCTAATTTAATAGTCGTAGTCTGAACGCGGTATGTAAGTGTGGAAGTAAAATATTTCTAGCATCTTCTTCGAATCTACGCTCTTTACAATTAAACAAAAACACTCTGATACAGTAAGGAACATGTAGAAAATTGCAGGTGTTATAAACGGGTATGTAGGAAAGAACAGTAAACTATGAAGGTAAATTTAAGAATCACGATGCTTTCGACATAAGCTGCAAAAATCTAGTAAAAACTATAAGCAAGATATTATTATTAGTGACGAATAATAGGGTTACCGATTGTTTGATTCTGCAGTAATTTATTTGCAGAGAAACTATGTAGTGCGAGTGTTTATTGTGTATCAGCCGTGAGAGGTAACGCCAGAAATGTTCAGCACAGGGCAGTTGGGGCAGCGCTGGCCGCTCCGTCCCCAGGAATAATCACTTAGCACAGGTAGCCGGCCTCAGCGCGGCAGGTAGACGATCCGTTGTCAGCAGTCAAAGGGCTAAAGTCTCTCTAACAGCGAGGAATGGGAAGGAATTTGGCCATGGCCTTTTGAAGGAAGCATCCCCGCATTTGCCTGGAGTGATTTGGGAAATCATGGAAAACCCAAATCTGGATGCCCGGATGTGGATTCGAACCACCATCATCCCGAATGCGAGGCCAGAACGCTAGCCGTTACACCACCACGCTCGGTGCCATCGAGGATACAATAAACAAATGTTACGAGAATGACAATGGTAGAGTTCCTTAAATCATTAATTGAGCCAGTGCACATTAAATTTCGGGAGGCGATTTCAATTACTGAAAGATGCTGTGACTTTAAGACTTCTAGCAATTTGAGATTCGTCTGCTAGCATGCAATACCTTTTTCGAGTGTCAAAAACAATTATTTTTTTGGACAGTTACAGATGTTTTTGACGCATTATGTGAAGCTCTGAAAGAATCGGCACCCATTTTATACAAATTTTTAATTGCTATTCAATGTTTTGTTGCCATTCTTAACGAGAACTTACTCCTTACTTAGGTATAATAAATTAAGTTAGCCATGTCATTTGGCGATTCTATAGATTCGTTGATTTGAGTTTAAAGTGATGGTTGTGGGGGTGATGGAGGTGATACAATCGGAATCTGATTGAGCTGCACATTTGCTATTACACAAAAAAATTTGGAACCATATAGTTGTATTACAAGGCAACAGTTTTCGCTGTCCCGCTGTGCTGCGCGAGCTATCTTGAACAAAGACACCTCAGTCTTAACTGCGCTTGAGCCAAATAGTGGGGACCTTTGCTGCGTGCCTAAATACCGTTAGACTGCAGGCTGACCCGACGTGCACACAACACATCAAATCGTTTATACTGTGACATCGCCGGAGAGCATGTTAGTACTTTATTTTTTATAACAGTGGATATAAGGAAGTTTTTTTTTTTTTAAAGTAATAAATTTGTATTTACCGTAAGGTTAACGACGGCTCTTAATAGTATTCCATGCAGTACCTCTCAAAAGTAAGACTTTTATTTAATAACTATAGTTAGTTGCATTCATTTGTATTTTATTTATTTTTATTACCACTAAGCGATTATGAAAAAGTTGGTAGTGTAGGAGCTAATTTTGTGATAAAATATTTATTACTCTTGAATTTACAGTATATTTGTCCTAAGTACCCGGATTCATCTGGATAAGAGTTGGGTGGGTTCAACAGCCAAGTTGTTTCACATATTCTATGCTCATATCTATACTGCTATATACGGTGTTACAGCCCACAGGCCCTACTTCATATTAGCTTCAGTCATGAATTAAGTACAGTGGTGTTGGTGAGAGATGCTTAAACACTGCTGTGCACCTTCCTTAAAATTAAAACTTTTCAGTAGATGCTAAAGCCACTAATTTTAAATGAAAATTTAATAATTGTTGCTTGCAGTATTGTGTGCCTCTGCTAGTATATGCTAATTAATGTGTTACTGGAACTTTCTGTCGCTAAAAATATCTGTGAACACAGCAAAACATGTTTCATCTCATTATCATCAATCAGCAGCTAATGATACTAAGAACTTCTCAGAGGAAAAAAAAAAAAATTTACCGGTCGTTTCCGTCAGAAGGAAGTAGAAGACAATCGATAAATAGTTTCATCTATAATATCTTAGATTATTTTCTGTGGTACACCATACAAACGATTTGCCTTTAAGAAGAGCAACATCAAGGTATTCATGAAGACCTGTTGAAACTAAGAATTGATTCAAGTGTCCTTGTTTTGAAACAGCATGTTGAAAAATTGGGATGAAGATAAATCCAAAGAAGAACCAGATTATTAGGTACACAGTTAAAAAGCTAAAGGTTAATTATTATTTTAAAGTGGGGAAGGAGCTACTTATTGAAGACTAAATGAAATACCTTGGCGTAACATTTGATACCAGACTTAACTGGGAAGACACATTGAACAGATAATAGGAAAGTTTTTCAAAATCCTTCACCTGTTGGAAAGAGTGTTGAGGGAATGCACTAGAGAAGTAAGGGAATTGGGTTACAAAACTCTGGCCAGACCACTGCTGGAATATGTTGGCGTAGTTTGGGACCCACATTTTGGGTATCAAATACAGGAATTGGTGCAGAGGAGGGCTGCGAGATTTGTCTTTGGAAATTACTGCAAAACACAATCGGTAATTAATATGATAAAGGAACTGGAGTTGGAGGATAGAAGGAGGGTGAAGAAAGTCATCGGAGTGTACAAGGCCTGTACTGGAGATGAAGCATGGAAAGATATTGGTGGGAAAATTTAAGAGAGGTGCTTGGAAGGGCACGGTTGACCACGACCACAAGCTGGCACTTTATTTCAGGGATAAAGGTATGACAAAATTTTCTTTTGTAGGAAATGGTGTAAGGGCTGGAATAAATTGTTACGAGAAGTGATGAATAATTTACCAGAAGCACTGAAAGAATTAGAAGTAAAAATTAGTAGAGGGCAAAAATAGGTTGGAAGAGGAAAGGAGAAAGACGGGTGTGCAGGGAGGGCCGCTCCATTGCAATCTTATCAGTTATTATTATTATGTTAAGAAAAATGTGATGTAGTTATATCTCCCCACAGATTCAAAACGAAACCATTGCCCTGTGGGGCTTAGTCATTAAAAGTGATATTATGCAGGCCGCAATGAAGACTTATATTGTATTGGCAGAAGAGATGTGTGACATAGCTGGTAAAGAACAGATTTCCATAAAAATCAGTTTTTATGACAGATAAAAATACAATCCGCACAAAATTTCTTGAATTCGTAGAACTGATGGCATTGATTGACAAATCATAGCATGAAAAATTGACAGGTTTTTAGAAAACAAAGGACATGGACCTGCCAGGTGTGTAAGCCAAGGATATGAAGGGTGTTCTACATTAGTGGGTGATATTAGTGGGATTCAAATTTTTTTAAACAGAAATATAAAAAAAAAGCCTTGTATTTTCACTGCGCAATCCAAACCTGGTTATAAATAATTTAAATCAAATTACAGAAATATGTAACACAATTAGTACCATGTAGCAAATCATAAACTTTTTACAAGAAACCTTTTTTCGGAGAAAGTATGTGCCAAATATTTTAGCTTTTATATGGGACCCACTGCTCTCAATAATATACGTGTTTTGCCATTTTAACGAGCATTTTGAAGACATTGTCAATGGACTTTCGAATGTTGCTAGAGAAGGGAATGATGCGGCAAGGAAAGGTGCTTACCAGTTACAGTGTGTTGCTATGAAGTCAGAATTCATTATATGCATTGGATTGAATACTCAGGATTACGGGAACCTGTTGCCACTGAATTATAATCAAAGACGATCGACATGTATACATGTATGGATCGTATTAATAGAGTAATGTCTGTCATAAAAGATCATCGCAGCAACACAGACACGGAGAGCTAAAATATTTTAAACACATGTACCAGAACTGCAGCTGCCATTGGAACCAATTTGAAAGTCCGGTGCATTGTATCTGTCCAACAACATAGTTCAAATCACCCTGCGGAGTCTATATGATTTTTGAAAGGCATCTGTTTTCATACCTTGTGTAAATTCCTTGATAGCATCTCTGGAGCAGTGTTTTGGGATTATATATTCCGCTTTTACACGTTTTGTTTTAAATCTAACTCTAGTTATTTAGTAAATAATCACTTAAGGTGAGTATTCAGTTTCAAATTGTATTACGTGCCTTACAGTAAATCATGTCAGTTTGAAAAATAATCTACTTATCTAATAAGCACTGAAACTACTACTTTATTTGCAAAGAATTACATATATAGCCAGCAGCCGAGAAAACACTTTCTACCTACTCGTTTTTGAAAAAAATTAATTTTCTGCACTTTTTTGAGATCATTAAATCTGGGAATCACCTCATTATGTGGATGAACCAGTGTTACGGTCATGCTTTGTACTTCAATTGTGGCGTCCAGGTCTTCGTGGTCTATATCTGAGTCAAAGTTGATTCGGTGCGTTCAATTTCTTTCAGTAGTTTTCTTTTTTTGAGTGAGAGGGGTATAAGACGTCGACAACTGCCAATTGTGTGCTGTGTGAAAAGTAAAATTACAGATACCAAGGAGAGACATTTTCCTGATGCTTGTCCCATCAGGTCTTTTGCCGATAACATCAGTTTCAACAGCAACACCAAAGCTTGTCAGTCGTTCTTTGATCAAACTGATGCAATGATCCATGATTCAGGAACCTCGTATTCTAAGCAAGCTTATATTAAAATGTGTTTATTTGTGATGAACATAAACATTTACGTATAGATGATTTTTTTGGGACGTCCACTTATCAAAAACTAAAATCTTTGACATTGTTTCTTAAAATATTCAAACTGAACAATTATGCCAACGTGTACGGAATTTGAAAACTTTGTTATAATAGATCTTGCAGAATTAGCAAATTAGGAAATTAAAATCCACTTTTGAAAAGAAATCTCAAATACAATGAAGTACAGTTTAAAACAAAAAAAATTTAACACATAATTTATTCAATAGATTTTGAAATAGCTGTTAGTAGTTGTAACCTTCTTTTTGTATTGTTTCTACTTAGTCCTCATAAACTACTCTAATTGTATGAAAGTTTCACGGGAGTCCAGCCGGATGGAGTCATAAAACGACAACGTTTCGACAACCTGCTCGGTTGTCTTCATCAGGTCTATATAGATGTTGCTTCTAGGAAATCACAAACAGACTGACTTCGCTGACACTTCCTTCGCTGCCGCCGAAATTCGAATGTCGTGTGTGGAGGTTGCCAGGACGCCCAATCAGCGCGCTGGACGTGAGGGTATCAGCGTTGCGGACTGCGTATGGAGCCAAAACGGTCACCCATCCAAGCGCTGACCACGCTCACCGTTGCTTAACCGCTCTACTGCAAGCCGAGGGTATCAGTTGTTGCGGACTGCGTATTGAGCCATACGCGGTCACCCATCCAAGCACTCC
>JARYHS010009444.1:0-16749 GCA_031002005.1 Vandiemenella viatica | reverse complement strand
GAAGGTTGTGGGCAGTGGCTGCTGCTACAAGTGATAAACGGAGGTAGCTGTGTGTATCAGCCGCCTACGCCGACGCCGCCTACGCCGACGCCGCCGACGCCGCCGCCGCCGACCAGTGTCCTGCCGGTAATGTGTACCGCCTGCTGATATAGAGACTTACTGCAACATCTCAAAACCCTGGAAACTGCCCTGAGTGACTCATGCCAGAATTAAAGAGCTATTAGCCTGGGTGCCTATCATATGTTTGCCATACATTTGTGATCTTGAAATGACAACAATTTGTCTTAATGAATAAATTCAATTTCTTTTAATGTGAACCCATTTCTTTTGTGTGATCCCCTGAGAATTGTCATGTGAAAGCCCATTATAAATATTATTGAATTAAAATAAATTAACTTTGCTACTTTTGTAAGCTGGCACCGTACAAGGTGTATTTTTAAGTCTAAAATAATACCCCGGCTAACGAGATATTATAACGTTTACCACAAAAAATGCAGTTGGAGTTTGAACTTACTCGTATAAGTCTTCATAGATTGAATTGACGTCTGTCATGAAATATTTTTTATGCTCACAAATTATTTTCTAATGGTTGTACACAAAACCATGGTATTTTATAGTATTCCCACATCAGAAACAAGTAGAGAGTGATAGCGATAATGCAGTGGCTTTACATTCTGGAGGAAACGGGTTCGAAATCCTATCTGGCCATTGCGAAATCACTCCAGGTTAATGTCGAGATGGTTTCGTCAAGGGTTTAAGTCCGAATTCTTGAAATTCTTTGCCTCCAGTCCTTTCCCGCCTCTAATGACCTTCACGTCAACTAGGATAAAGTAAAAAAAAATAAAGAAATATAAACCACATATGACTATTGATTGAGCTAGGATGAACCAGGGCGACACATCTAGCAGTAATGATTTCAATCTCAAACTGTTTCAAATGATTAAGACTGTCATTCAAGTTTCATGTTTGGTATGGTAAAGGGATCTAAACTGGCGTCAACATGTACAAAACACGCAGAGATTTTAATGAAACTGTGCAAATCAACTTATCCCCGCCTTCTGCTGCAGGGAAAAAAATCGAGCGTTTAAAGATAGGAGGGAAACATCCAACACAACACAATATAACACAACACTACACAGTTCATGAATGAGTAAAAATTCAATAGTGAACTTCTGCTTCTAGAGGACTTCAACAGTCCCACGATTTACATGATAATTGTAATCAATAGCGCCATATTTTGAGTCGTTGTGAATGAAATACAAACCGATTGTTGTTTACCTTCGTTGCGTTAAGCCGTGCACGTTTTGTAATGATAATAGCTGTTTTGTTTACGGTGAAGTGTCGATCATAACGGTGGTATGATGTAAAAACAAAGGGTCGTACTGCGATATGAGGTTTGTTATTTAAAAATTGATTGTAATTTTAACGTTTTTTGAGCGCAGCGTGCAGTTCACCATTTTTCGCAGTCAGGTGAGTAATTTAATACTTTCATCGCCAAAGATATTTATGATATTTTATCCACCTACAGCACTAAAATGTTCGACTTTTGTGTCACTACATACTTTTTGCAGTTCTGTAGTATCGGTTGTTTCATTTACGATCTGTCACTATTCTTTGAACCCGATGTTTCATATACCAGTGATCTGATATAAACTAGTTTTTATTTTTAAATAGTGGCTAATGGTGTATTGTGGGAATCTTACATTAGCATCTACGGTGTGGAAGCATGCTAGTTATCGAGGGCTATATTCTGAACAGTTACTTTCTAATTTGAGGCCAATAATTCATTAAATATTTTAACCAGAAAGAATGGAAGAGTTAAATAAAAATTATTGGCCAGTCATTCTCATATGGTGCTGGGGTACTTTAATTTAATACTATTCCTTACGACATTTAACTAAAGTCTTTTGCTAATATTTCGTTTGGTGTTTGGGATAATGATTCAGAACAAGTCGAATAATATAAAAAAAAAATCCTTAGATGATGTAAGTTCCTCTCCCTCTTTTGTTTAATTAACCTGGTGCTTTGACGTTTGTAGCCTTTAAAATCTTGTAATAACGAATGTGAAGCCACTCGTCACTGTTTTTCACCTTATCTGTTCATGTATCAGCTAAACCTTACATCAGCTTGTAGTGTATCACCTGGTATGCCTCGGGATTTACTACTTTGTTAAACAGCTTTATTAATTAATAACTAAGTAAATGATTGTGGGCGAGGTTTTATACCGAAGTGGTCCTTCACATTAGTACAAGTCAGCATAATATATTCAAAAAGAACATATTACTTGATTAATCTTGATACAACGAAAGCAAACTCTATTTAACGAAACAATTATTTAATGAATGAATGGTTGTTTCTTCTCAGGCAGTGGATTTTACAGTTCTTAATAGCTTTTACTGGGAGCTTGTCGTGTCACTTTGTGGAAGACAGCAGTGCGTCGAAGCTGCCGCAGGGTTGAGCAGCGCAGCGTGACGTTGCCTCGGAAGGAGAAGAGTCGTGTTGGCGAGACGATCAGCTGATTAGGAGCCTGCGGTACCAGGTAGGCGTCTGGTGTCTCTTAAGGCGCATTCCCACGATCCCTTGTAGGCGAGGCGAGGCGGGACGGGACCTCATTAGCCGAAGTGTAGAGACGACCGCGGGCCACAGGCTAGTCCTAGCTTACCTGCCGCCACCTCCGCACCACGTTGCCTAGTGTCGTTTGGCACAGAGCACTTTACAGCAACAGAAGGGGTGTGCACCGCTGCTGCAAACCGATGGCAACAGCGCACCGCTACACACGCCTGTGATGTTTACCGACTCAAATCTGGTAGCTGCGTCTCGTCTCCGCTAGCAGAGGCGGCCCTGTTCCCATGGCGTCCGTCCCGTCTCGCCTCCGTTTACAAGGGATCGTGGGAATGCGCCTTTATATCCAACAGCCAGCGGCGACGACCTCCTTGAGACCTTAGCCATGAACGAACCTTCCTCGTAGCGAAGTCTACCCGCTGCCGTCGTGTAGCGCCGAGTTCCCAGTTGAGCCGAATGCCCTCCGCTGTGTGCCGTACCTACCTCGTTGACTCGCCTCTGGCGGGCCTCGTCCGCCTTCTCCCTGCGATTGGGCTGAACATATAACAAACATAAACAATTTATTGGAAACAAGCGAGAATTAATTCTTTTGGATCGAATATGTCGCACCACCTCCGACACTTTCTTGGGGGATTATCCGCTCCATGCTGACCCCCCTTTCCTCTCTTCTCATTGGCCTGCAGTTCCCACACACAAACAGTTTATTGCTAACGAATGTTTCTTAGCCAACGAAGTCTGTAAAGCATCTGACAGCTCAGGCCTGCCACACTTCATTACTGTGGTTTAAAAGAAGTCTTTAATTCATCGGATATCCAGGCAGACGAACTCACAATGCCACACAGTGTCCATTGTTTTAAACAAACCCGCACTATGCACTCCATCATTTCAGTAAATTAATGACGAAGACATTAGGGAACACAAGGTCAGTCTGTTCCTTTGGATGGCAACCATGCTAAAGTACATTCTTTATTACTTACTTGCCTGTCCACGGAAATGCAACCTTTCTCCTATTTAACAAGTAAGGGCATTAAATATTTCTCGCGATAATTTTGCCGACCGAGAACCACAATCAAATCAAATCAAATTAACTAACTTTACAGCAATAAAACGAGTGAATCTAACTATTACAATTCTTGTTACTGATAAAGAGTGAGATTTACCGAATGAGAGATCTCAACCGTATAAGAAGATAAAGTCCAAATCTCCCTTCAACGTGTAGCACGCAGGATTGTGGCGTACTACAAAATATTTAAATATTTGTATTTAGTTATTTTTATATTCAGATTATATTAATATTTAATGAATATTTAGTAATTTAATTCTCTGATCCGCGTAATGGATATCCCAATCTGCCATATTTTCTTAAAATTTATCTGAGTAAAGAGGTTGCTACTTGGAGGGGGGGGGGGGCAGAAGGGATTTTGAAGCTGGCAACGGTAAATTCTACCGATGGCGTGGGATGCTCCGAGACTTTGTCCGCCCGGATACAACGGCCAACCCCAAGGTCAGTGCATTGACCCTGCGCAAGGTTACCTGAACAGCACAAGAGGTGACAGACGCGCGGGAAAGGCCAGAGCGAATGGGGTGACTTGAAACCTCACGTGGTTTTGGGAAGAAGTTAGACATCCAATGCCATATCATATACGGGGTCTACCGATGTTAATTCATTGCTTCCTTTTTCATGTAACAAAACTTCGGGAAGGAGTTTTTGGGAAGAGAAGCAGAAGCGGTCATACTGGCATTCTGTGGTCAGCAGTCGCCGTGTCCAGACGTCATAACGCAGAGTGGCACTATGCTGGAGGGTTCTGGCTTCGACCACAGGCTGGTCGTTTGATGCTGTCCATGCACTAATGGTTACTGGTCTCCGCCATGTGACAGGATCTCTGCTCAATTCCATTTTAAAAGCTAGCTGGCAAATAACCTCATGAACTTTAAAGCTCCTTGGAAATTCAGTTGAGCCTTATTCTTGTTCATATTTTAATTCAAAAGGCGCCCAAGGGATTTTATCCACTATACATATAACATATTATTGTTGGCTTGTGGCCACGATGTTATCATGTATTTAAATTTATGAATGAAATATTTAACATTTAGTTTATGTTTGCTATCTTCAGGCAGATTGTAAAGCCGGATAGTGCTTTTGCTTGCAGTACACGTAATGTCTAACGTAACGTTAAATGTATCCGGCTATGTACAAGCCATAGGAAAATAATAAATTCAGCATTATATATGTTTTCAACAGCAATCAAGGTCCTTGCTATCTAAATATTAATTTCTTATTAAAATCAAGAACCACTTTAACATTAAAACTTAAAGTAACGGAAATCACCCCCCCCCTCCCGTTTCAAACGTAGGAGGAGCCAAATTTTACCTTGAAATTTTCACTTGGGCTCAGAGCCAACCAAAAGCTTTCTGCTGATTTTCGACAATAGGAGCAGGGATGGTAACATCTGGTTTAAGTAACACGTTGTGCTTATGATGTAAGTCGTAATCATACATGAATGAGAACAGTAGTGGCTAACATAACAAATAAGGTCTGACAACACAAGATCGAGTCGTGTGGAGAACAGCAGACCATGGATCATCTCTATGCTTGCACACAGTGCCAATTTTCACGACTATAGACAACCTAAATGTAGCAAGAGATATCGACAACTTTGTCCAACATTGAACGAAATGATTGTTAAGGCAGGACACTGAAATTAAGTATCATGCTTGATTGTACCGAAATGATATTCATGAAGATGTTATTCTGATAAGTACTTTGACTTCATTTAAAAAGTTTCTCCAATTTTTTTTACCAAACGTTTCACCATCTTTCTGTGGCTGTCCTTTGATGAAAGCCACAGCAACATGGCTGAAGTGTTATATTCCACAAACTGACGTGGCTCAATCCGGGTAACCAAGAAAACATTGACAACAAACTGGAAGTCTCGCAATCGTCCTTCCAATTGTTTGTCAACATTTAAAGACTTCTCCTCAAGTAGTATGCTTATCGAAATATGTCTAATTACTACTTGACTTAAAAAGACTTTCTATGGCTTTAGGGACCTTTACTAAATTGAAGAAGTATGGCCTTGTTAAGATTAACTTTCGCATTCGAAGTTATCTGAGGACTTTTTATAGTGTTTCTGTTCATACCTTTTAATGGTAAAAACCCTATCACCATACAATCGACAGTGTAACCATTTTTCATCCCAATGGAAACGGTTCAATATTCTGGAAGACCATGGTATCATTTATTTAGATGAAACGTAATTATTTTTCTATAATTTTAGTAAACTTGGTACCTAAACTCAAACTGTCTTATTGCCTTTAGAATGCATCGATATATATATATTAACTGTCTTTTTGTTTTGAATATGCAAGTACTGTGCTGCTTAGATGTGTTTTTGTTTTACAGAGATGACGAAATTATTAAACTAAAGCTCTTAAATTCCTTAATTAATGGTGACCTGAATTAAATTAAATGGGAATGTATATCGGATTTGTGAAAATGGCTGGGAAATTATGAAATGGTTTACGGGATTTTGTCTCGCAGCTTGGCTGAAAAGTGACACAATTCCTTAGTTACAAAAGACTTATGTTCTTCCATGGCCATAACATAATCTAGACCTGAGACTGAGAACTTGTGGGTAATCGTTAAGAGGAAAATCAAGACAACCAACATTACAACTAAAACTGGACTGACTGAAGCTTTGAAGTTCTGACACCGTGATAATGACATTAAGAGAAGGTGCCAAATACTGAATCAAGGAAAGCATAACAAAGTAAAAATTCTACATGGGAATGTACAGAATTTATTGACGTGGTACCTGGGTTATTTTTCCTTCATACCATCCATTTATGGTAGTTATGTGACAGATCCGGAGAATTTATATCACAGTTTCTCCATTTTCTTCCTATCGCGTGCTTTTGGTAGATACCTTTATTTCTTTGCTTATGGCTTTACTCGTCTTAAACGTCGCTGTAATTAGAGGTGTGAAAGGACTGGAGACAAAGAACGCGAAGAAATTCAGCAATGGTCTTTTCAAGGAACCATCCCGGCTATCTTCTTCGAAGAATGTGAAGTCAGCACTGCTGATTTCATACTTGTGTTTACCCGAGTTTTAATCTTCGCATTCGAATCAACTAGTGAAGAAGATTGCTGTGTATTCGTAGGAGTAGCCTGGTGTGATTCTTATGGGTTAGGTTGCCTCAGAGGAATCAAGGGTTCAGTCGATAAGACTTATCAGAAAATAACCTTCTGATGCCCAGCAGTATTTGACTCCTTGTATTGGGTGTTGTTTATATCCATATAGGGAGAAACATTTTCATCTGTTTCGTCAAAGTTTCCAGAAATGTTAAAATCATATAATATCATTTTCAAGTTATGATTGTAACGGTGAAAATTGGTATCAAATTCAGATTCAGTCAATTTCATATTATCCATTATGCAAACAAAACGATTCCATTGCATTTTTTAAAGGTACTTATTTCAAACGCAATATTAAATTATACGCTGTATTATATTGCCGCATATTGTACTTATGACTGCGAGAAGTAAGTACTAAATTGGAAGAAAACTGCAAAAACGGGTAAAAGAAATAAATATGGGGCACTGAGAAGAAAAGATGGCATCTCTTATGTTCAAAAACAACAGCGCAAGAAAATAACAAACGCACTTGATTCTTTAAACGAGTTTCATTCGGCTTCACGCCGACAGGGACAGGTGGTCATAGGACGTACCTGGGTGACTAAGCATCCTACGACCCAATCGTGCGAACTCTACCATCCAACAAAACTGTCTTCCATAAGAGGCCAATGCCTGGAGGGGCACCGGAAAGTCCGCAGGGGTTCCCACTCCCCTTAGCACTCTTGTTCGTAAAGCTTCCCTCCCACGATTAATTTAATTTAATTGCGTTAGAGCGCACTCTGACCATAGAGATGTAACCCATTTCCTTTACTTCTCTCGTATAACTCTCTCCGACAAGTGAAGGATTTTGAAACCTTTTCATATTTCCTGTCAAATGTTCCCTGCCTTGTTAAGTTTTTTTATCAAATGTTATGCCAAAGTATTTACATTTCACGTGTTCAAAAAGCAATTCTTTCTCCACCTTATAATCATAATCAATCTTATTTAAAGACTCACCGTCGGGTTCATTACCTACTGTACTGAGCCGTGCTCGGCTCGCTTTGTTTATTTTACCTGCCCTCGATTGTCTGCTGATGCTGGTTCCTGCAGAGCCCGCGTGCTAGTTTCGCCCGTGGGAGCGCGCTGTGGCTCTGGTGGTGCCCTCTACCAGCTGATGGAGTTGATTTTCGGGGACACGAAACCGGGAAGTTAGTCGGTCGGCAGCAGCGGATTGGTTCGTTGGGCCTAATATCTTCCCTAATTGACTGCGACGTTGGAGGTCTGCTGGTATAAGCGAGGACTTGTAATTTTACCTGGTATCGTATGATGTGGATTTGTGACCCGACCGAGACCGTTCCTCGCTCGCATTAATCGAGGGATTTCCTCCGCTGCGCTCTATGTTTGCGAGCGGTTTTCCGCCGATTGGGAGCACGGCAGCGGGCGGGGCCGGCGGTGGCTTCGAGGTGATAAATTGCCATTTTCTAGCACTGTCGGGTATTTGAAGTAGAATACCTGATGATTCCAACTATAAAGTGCGTCGCTTATTGCATTCTTGTTAATTGTGCTTAATAATTTGTTACGGGAATGGATAAAGTTCCCCATATGCGGTGCTAATCGTTCCCGCTACCTTATCAGTGTGTGTGGGTGGTAACGACTTATGCGCCGGCGTGTACACACTATACTGTGTCAGAACCTTTTGGTAAGAACTTGATTCTTAAGGTTAAACTGAAGGACGCTAAGGTAAACTGATTCCGTTTGTTTAAAATAATTGCTGTATTTTGCCTTCTGTGTACAATTTTGTGTTTTGTACTAGCTGTAAATTTGTTATATGATGGTAAATTGATAAGAACCTGCCCTGTTATATTAAGTTTCCAAGTACGTAAGGATTTCTGTTTGGGTGTCTAATACAAGTGGAGATATTGTGATTAGGAATATTCTCATGGCCTAACAAGCTTGTCATCGCATTAACATATATTTGTATTGGTACAGGATTTATTAAGATCATAATCTGAAAGATCGAAGCTTTCTTATGTATTATATTATTTGTGATATTCTGTATAAGTTTAATAGTTGACCATGATTCTTGTAATAAAATGTTTGAACAAGATTTGCACTTTATAACCATGCTCCCACATGCTTCCCATTGAGTCCTTAGTGGCAACCACACATATCATGCTACTGGTTACGCCAGTTACCCATACAATCGGAATGGGTAGTCCACCGGTAGATTTAAGAGTAAACGCCGTGTAGTTTGCTGAGGGCTTGTCTCGCACACTAGGACCCGGCGTGCCCGGAAAGTGTCAACGCCTTATGCAACTGTCCTATGCTGGTACCCTATAGCTAGGCCCAAGTGGGCTCGCGACCCCAAAGCAATAACGCTTTGTTCTCTTGTTAAGGTGTGTTCCCACGGCGCGTGTTTTTGTAGGACGCACCCGAAGTGTACTGATCAGCACGCGCCACTTGTTAGTCCTCGTCGTCTCCACATCAACTTGCCTAGAGTCGTTTCAGCTACCCGGCGTTTGATCCTTACCGACTGGGCGACGGATAGGGGCGCGCCATTCCTGCAAGCACAGGTGGATCGACCCGGTCGGCAAATACGCGGGTCGTGGGAATCCAGCTTTAGCAAGGCGTTTGAAAAATCACAGCCGTGGTCACGCGATCTCCCTAGAAAACATGTAATGGACACAGACAAACATTCGTTGCTCATACATCGAATTGGAAAGTTGCTAATAGTTTTAATGGTAAACGGTAGAGTGGTGCATACGCTTTCTAGGTTTGCGCGGTATGCCGCTGTCAGTGCAACCTGTACCGGCTAAATGCCTGAAATACAGTGCAGATACCGAGCCTGGACTTCACCTAGAGCCTGACAGTAGGCTCGGTCTATTACTCGCGCGCTGCGTGGGGACGAAGTGACGCTGGTACTCGACCAGTACAATCGGAACAGCCGTGAACTGCGTCGCAGCCCGAAAGTACCTAAATTGGAGGATGAAGTAACTGAGGAAATAAAGAGTGGAGAGTATATGTCTTCTTGGTATTTTGTATGTGCTGTTGTATCATTCTATAAGATTGTGTACGTTCGCTTTCTACTCAACATATGAATGATCTTTTGGTTATTTATAATCACGTATGAGAGTTATGTCATTAATGTGAGCTCAATGTCGTGCATTAATGAGTACAAATCCTTAAAAGATGTCACATATATTTGAAGGTTCCGTACAAATCGTAATGCACTAAACGTGAATTCAGGGTATACTTTAAATAAGTCAGTAACTATAGATAACTTAATTATGTTATGGTTTGAGAACTTGTGTACCAAAATATCCACCGGTCTCAACCACAGATAAAATTCCTTTTTTGACGCTTCACTCAGTATTATTAGTATTAGCATTATCGTCATTTATCTAATTACATTTTCTTCTTCTTTTCTTTTCAAAATTTGCCTATCTATATTTATTTCCCCATGTTTTGTTTTTGCCTCTACATTCCGTACCCTTTTGGTATATTACTTCTGCGATATACGTATTTATATATAACATCTTAGTCCCACCGCCATATCGATAATCCACTCAGTCATGTAAGAAACTACGGCGTGTGCACACCTCCCGAGCCACATGAATCGTGAATAAGGTTTAAGTCCGAAATATTGTGTATTTTTGTGTTCGTGATATATGTTCTTCTCCCGTCGCTGCCTTCAACTATGGCGAGTGATTAGTTATTTTCCCTTTCCTTGTAATTTATAATGTCATAGTTTGTAATACTTACGTTACAAATGTTTATCAAACATATACATATTACACTTCATGTCTACGACGATTCAGTTTATGGAACTTACATAAAATGTTGGTAGTAGTCAATGATAAACTGTAGATTTGAGAAAGGCCCTGTTGTACAGTCTTGTCCAGTTTCCTATGATGTACCATCCTTGTTACACAGGTTGGACGAGGAACACTCTATGTGCAGTTCCTGCGTTGCTGAGCCTTCGTATGTCCGCCGAGCTGTCGTTTGTCCGCTGAGCCTTCGTTTTGACCACTGAGCCTGGTGAAGTTCCAGCGGGCACAGGTCTCCTTGGTAGAGAGGACCGGCCATAAGAATAACCGAGTGACTTCTATCTTTTTTTTTTTTTTTTTTTTAATGGCATTCGGCAATAGAGGCCATACAGCCAGCTCAATGTGTATTTTTTCCAATGTATGGACGCCACAGGACGGACAGGACATTCACACAGACACACAACACTTAACATCCATGCCCGCGGCCGGATTCGAACCGGCGGCCTTCGGCACGCGGAGCCAGCACTCTAGCCCCTACGCTACCGAGGCCGGCGACTTCTATCTTGAGTAGACGGCAATTTGCACGACACTACTAGACGCCGTTCGGTCTTCTGACGAAATTACTGGTGAGAACTGGCCAAACAAAACACCATTCGTATGAACAAATGGCTTCCAATCTCGCATGTCGGCAACAATACGGCAACTACATCTGGCAGAAGACAGAAGCAACGGTTGTGGGCATGCGCGATGAAAAGTCGCTAGAGTTGTCGGAGTGCACGCAGCTCAAGTATCCGCGACTACCTCTTACCCTTAAAGCCAATGGCGAACTACCCAGTCCCATGTGTGGGGAAACGGATGTTTGTCAGTATCCAAATAGCATGAGGACCTGAGACTACCTTGCAGAAAACCGCGCTCTCTGTCGCAAAACCTCCTCCGAGGCTGTCGCACTATTTGAAAACGAGCAACGAAGACAGGCTGCAGAAGCTCATAAAAAAAATCCTCGACAAACGCATCACGGTCACAATCTTTAATTGGGTGCAATGTGTGCGGGCTTTAATCTTACTCAACTATTGTCCTGATTAGCCATCAACGAGAAACATAAACTCGGGAACGAGTACTGGCCGACAACTAGCGGGCTCGGTTTTATAATGTTGCTTGTGAATGGAAAGAAGACATTGCGGTGTCTTTTACATGAAAGTGCATTTTTTTTTTTTTTTTTTTTTTTTTTTTTTTGCTTGTGGTTTTATGCCTTGTCGACTTAGAGTCATTACAGGCGAGAAATAACTGGAGACAATGAACGGGAAGGAATTCAGCCATGGGCTATTGAAGAAGCATCCCGGCATTCCCTGGAGTGATTTGGAGAAACCATGCAAAACCCAAATCTGGATGACCGCACGGGGATTCGAACTGCCGTCCTCCCGAATGCGAGGCCAGAGGTGGTACGGATGATTGGGAAACCCTCCTTGACCAACGTTTGTCTTAGTGTGACTACTGTTTTTAAATAGCTTCTTTATATTTAAGTCAAAAAACGGTATTTTGTTATTATGTTTTGTTGTATTGCTGTATAGTACTTTGGCTTGTTTTGTGGTGCCTCATACGTAGCGCCAATATCGCATGGTACGATGTCCATTTTTTGTGATCACCAGCATGAAATACTTATATGGCAATATGGTCGAAGGAGGTATTTTTAATCTGGTTTGGAGCTAACCCGGTAATCCTGTCGGGTAAAAAATTTAACGTGGAATCCGAACCAGGGAAGTTTTCTGGCGTACTTCACCCAACACAACAAGATGTGCCTGAGGTGAAGGTCGGTTTAAGGCCTATGAAAATCCCCGCCAAGAGAAGGATTCGAACCGGGAACCTTTCGACTTACAGTCAAACATCCTAAGCACGGAGCAACCACGCCCCTCTGGTATCTAGGTAGTGGCAAAGTATGATACTAATCAGTAGATATTTAGAATTGTTAGACGGTCTCTGATATAGAGAAAGTGAATAAATTTGCCTGTTGTATTAGCTTCTGACATCTTGCTGACTGTATCGTTTAACTACTGGCGCGTATTGATATCGTACACAGGTTATTAACGCTCAGTTATAGGATCAGTGTTTACAATAATTCGTTCAGTTAACAGAGGCGGCTCAATGTCAGTATGTTCTATCCCAATTCCGCTGCCTTCATGCGAAGGGTAAATTTTCCACACTCTTACATGGATACAGTGGTCAGTTACAAAAGGAAGGAAGGGATGGGTGTGTTGGTGAGGAGCGGGGTCGGGGAAATATGACCTTGAGTCGCCAGTTCGGAGTGAACAGGGTATAACATATTAGTGTTGACATAGATGAACAAATTAATTGCAGTATTTCTGCTAGAGCTTCAACAGAACGTTACTTGGCTGTTCGTTCCCCTTTAGTGGGTCACTGTAGCTGTAGCAGTGTTCCGAGTGGGCTCAGATTTGGTGTCAGCCGTGGATGTCGTTAGGCCCGAGTCGCTCTCTGCGCCGACATAATTTTCGGAGGTAATGTGGCGAGAGAGGTGGCTGAGGCAGAATAGCGGGGGAAGAAAGGGCCACGTGAGGCTGCTCGACCTCAGCTACACTGCTCCCGGACTCAGCTCCCCAATAACTTTGCACGGAGAACTAGGCGTCTGTTTGTTGCCCATGTGGATCGCCACGCTGCTATCATAGAATGTGTGGCTTATTGAGTTAACAGGCACTAAAATCACAGTTTTCGGTCACCAGAGAGTTTTTACTACCCTGAAATTTACACTTAACTACTTAAAATATCCTAATATCCTCAGGCTCTTGCAGAAATAAATAACTTGAGCATTAAACCGACACATTTTTTTTTCTAGCGATGACGACAAGTGTATACAAGGTATCCCATAAATACAGGTTCAAACTATAAGAGGAGGTGCGGAACATTAAGAGGATTCGTAATTGCATAAGAAACAATTGTCGGAAACAACTGGATACTGTGGGACACTTCCTCAGTTGCGATTTAATTAATTTTTTATAATGGTTAATAACAAAGAAAATGCAATTGAATTTTCTTTTATTATTTGTGTCGTACTAGTTTCACTTTATTTCCATAGCATCATCAGCGACATCTGTTTGGTATTTTTACAACCTAATTATGTATATATATAAATGGAATGTAACTAACCAAATATGCAAATACCAAACAGATGTCGCTGATGATGCTCTGGAAATAGAGTGAAACGCGTACGACACAAATAATAAAAGAAAATTAAATTTCAATGGCGTGTTATTAACCTTTATAAAAATTGAACTGTCGGAAATTTCTTAAAAAAGTGGTGGGGTACACGGAATGAAAGGATACAAGTCAGAGGTGGGGGGAAAACATTTATTCTATCTCATAATTTTTCCGGAGATGTTCGATGTTTGGACCACTACTTTCGAGGTATGATTTAACTGACGGATTATGGATTGGCGGACACGGTCGAAAATACCTGGAATTTTTTGAATATCAGCAGTAGCGCAGACGATTCTTGCAACTAGATCCATTTCAGTAGCAACAGGTGTTTCATACACAACAGATTTAAGTAACTACCGAAGAAAGAAATCCAGACTGCTTAAATACGGAGAACATGAGGGATAGGCAACCCGCTTTCATGAACAGCGCCGCCTAGCAGCAGACGGTGACGTTTCCCGTCACAGTCTTTACGAAATTCTCTTTCTGATGCTCTCCACTTGATCCTAAACTTTGTATCTCTATTCAGGGGACATACTGTATTGGTACCTATTGTCCGCAGATTTTTTCAAAGCACAGACGACTCACCAATGTCACATAGGGAGCGGCCATAAATACATAGCTCCATTTTAGTCTCCTGTGAACCTCCCTCCCCCCACGTAGCCCGACGTGGCTTTTGTCACTACACCTCCCACCCCCCAGAAAAAAAACCCAGTTAAAACCTTCTTTTTACGAATTTCAGGAAAAATTTTCACTACCCATTTTTTCCTTTTTTTCCTTCTGACTTTATGTCTCGTAGACGTCGAACTCAAGCATCAGAGGTGGGAGACGGTAAGGGTGAGGAACTTCAAGGAATTCGACCATGACTTTTTTGAAGGAACCATCCCGGCATTCGCCTGGAGTGATTTGGAGAAACCATGGAAAACCCAACTTTGGATCGCCGGACGGAGATTCGAACCCGCGTCCTTTCGAATGCGAGGCCAGAACGTCACTGCTCATCCACAACGCTCTATCCTTCTTTACCATAGCTTTAAACTATTAAGTTTGTGCCAAATAAAAGAAATAGTTGATTTATTATAATTTTGTGAAATTGTTTCCTTAATGTGTGGGATTTCGGTGTCAATATAATGTGAAACTGGTTTGAACGAGTGTGTTCAAACTTTTCTAAATTGATTGCGTTACCTCGTGTTTTAATTAAACAACATTAATATGTAATGCTTTGCTGACGGTCGTATTTGAGCGTTTTATTGATATAGATATTGAAATTGTTTATTTTATTAAACGCAATTTCAAAATCTTGAAAATTAATTTACAATTCCATTTAGCATTATTTTCATCTATTACCAATTTGTTTTAAATTAAGTTTTAATTGTTTTTAATGATGCTGATTGTCTGAGCCATTGTTTAGCGTTCTGGAAGCAGCGCATTTGTAAGCGTAGAGAATTTTGTGTGCAGCTTATAAAATCTTGCTCTGATGCCGTCCAGAACATTCTCTCGAAATAATGCTAGTGGGAATCTACGCAATTTTTTTGATATAATGTGCCTTGGAATCTTGTGAAGAAAATCTGATGTTCTGTTTAAGTGTATTTCTGTAATAAAAGCTAAGTTACAAATATTTTCTCGTTTAATACTATCATCCATCATAATTAACAAAATTAAATATTGTAGTGTTGAGTAATACTCATTTGGTTCAACCTGCAATTCTATAAGTATAAGACTACAACGCATTAAAATTCCGGGTATTACTATAATAAGAAATTACAAATTGTTGGGCTTCGCATTCGTACTTAAAACATGTGAAATCAATGAATTGTTGACCTAAATGAGATAGGACATGGAAGTGTAGGGACGAACGGTTCTTGGACTGAAAAGGATTGATTTCTTCTTGGCTCATGTTATTGAACTTATCATACGTTTAAAACATCAGAAACAGATAAACGTTTAATATTTCGGTCAAATGTAACGGAAACACAAATACTGATCTGCATAAAATTTAAACATGTTAATTATTTCGTTTTATTTCAATACGTCAAATGATAATGCGAATTTTTACAAAATAATATGGTAACCGTTTAATCGTAAGTTATAAATTTTTTTTGCCTCAACGCCGTCAGGACTTAGAGGCAATTTTCCAAATCGTGTCAATGGCACCGTAGTGTCTTTCGATCTTAAAAAGCGTTTAAAACAATCATTTTGCAGAATCTCCTACAGGTCCTCCAACATCAATGTGTAAACTGTTAGTATACAGAATGGTTCATAATGTCCAGTGATGCTATGAAAGGTAGAGGAAAGATTCTGATCACTTAAATGTTTCAAAGAGCCGCCAACCGCTGGCAGAAGATTCCGGTAATGATGTTGACCAGGTAGAAGAGCGACCAGCTGAAAAATTCATTGATGATGTTGAAACACAAGTAGAAAAGAACACCGGGCTTCTACATTAAGTTATCCTTTGTTTCTTAGCTATAACACTTTGTAGTGTCATGTAGTGTGTTTGCCGACATTGGCGTTCATCCAGTGAGCCAGTCAAAAGGGAAATTACCACAGCATTCAGCTGCTTGTCGTTTTGGGCGTCGCGAGGAGATGACTCAACTCGTTGAAGGCGTCCAGAAAGTTTCATGTAGCTTAAAACAAGGCCGTTGTACCTGAAAAGATATCAACTGGTAATGTAGGTATATGCTAATTTTCGATAATCTAGCAACTTTTCAGTCTATTTTAAAAATGACAGCTATGGGCACCGAGAGTGGTGGGTGAACGGTTAACGTTCTGGCCTGGCATACGGGATGACGTTGGTTCGAATACCCGTCCGCGCATCCAGATTTGGTTTTTCCACGGTTTCCACAAATCACTCCAGGCGAATTCCGGGAGGCTTCCTTCAAAAATGCTATGGCCGAATTCCTTCCCGTTCCTTGTCCCCAGTCCCATCCCGCCTCTGATCTCCTTAGTCGTCGACGAGGCGTAATGCCATAAGTAAAAAAAAAAGCTATGGGCTGATTATTACTCGCATCAGTACATTCAGCAAGAAACTCAAGACAACCTGTTAACTTTGTCTAATAAAATAAATTAAATGTGATAAAGAAATAATGAATTGTAAATATTATCTAT
>JARYHS010009443.1:0-21709 GCA_031002005.1 Vandiemenella viatica | reverse complement strand
TTATAAGATTTGTATTATATGCCATATATGTAGGAGGTCACCTTCGACACCACAAACATTGTTGATAGTTTGTAATTTTAGTATTCTCTTGTGAGAGGTGTGTTTTCTTAGTGAATTAGAGTGTGTAATGTTATGTGAAGGAGGAAAGTTAAGGCTTGCAAATCTTAAATTTATCCTTAAATTTTGGACAGTTAGAATTGTCAAAAATAAGGAAAAATTTGGAGGGGGATGTAACGTAGATAGCCTCTGATATCGATATTTCGAGTATCGATATATCGACCATCGATAGCGATGGCTGAAGAAGAATATCTGTAAAAAAAAAGAGAGAGAGGACAGCAGCGCAACGTGGTCTTAAAAGTAGTGTGGTTGTAAGGTGTACGGAGAAAATTGTGAATAGTTCCCACGTGGATGATTCTTATCTGCAACAGCACGGAAAAAGTTGTCTGATGTTCGACACGGTTAAACGTTTGGCATGGTATTGGGGTGACCTTCATGGTTGATTTTGAACGTAATTAAACATTGTAACTAGAAAACCATCAACTTGTGTTTCAATATGGTTCTATAACCTGTAGTGTACCCTTTCATTACCCAAAATATTCTCTATTTCGTAGAGTGGCGGCCAAAAACATTTTCTTAATTGCAACTGGTGTATGTGTAAAACGATCACGATTGATTTTTCCATCAATTGCTGGACCTAGTGTGGATAGTGAGTCACTTCTTGTTGGCATTTAGTAACCTCTTTTTCGACCCCTTGAACCTCTACGGCAATGGCTTTCAATTTTTGGGAGAGATGTTCGGAACTAGAAGAGAGAACCTGTACATCTTGTTGTACCCCTAAGAACTGTGTATTGATTGTTGCTAAGTTATTATCCCATTCTGTGTTGCATATTTTGTATGGTTTTGTCTAGTTTATCTACTCTATGTGGGTGGAAATGACTGCTTGTTTAGTGA
The DNA here is from genome assembly GCA_031002005.1 of Vandiemenella viatica. Lineage (NCBI taxonomy): Eukaryota > Metazoa > Arthropoda > Insecta > Orthoptera > Morabidae > Vandiemenella > Vandiemenella viatica. The sequence goes on along the minus strand of JARYHS010009443.1, from coordinate 20,758 downwards.
TCTCTTCCCACCTCACAATTGAGTTGGTTCACTTGTTGGGTCACCTGGGTTGTGAAATTATCTACTTTTGTTTGTAGTTCCTGATTGCTTTTTGTGCATTCTGCCAGATATTGCAGAAGTTTACTATCAAGGATAGACGTCTTGTTGTTCAGGTACTCCGTTAATTCGTTCTTTAATTTTGTAATGTGTAATACATTGGCCTTAGTAATCTCTGCTGACTGGGAATCAAGTTTATCAGATTGTGATCAGAGCATGTCTAATATAAGCTTCAATGAACTACTATCCTGATCTGACTGCCCTATTGGCCGAGGGGTAGAACCGGATAGCATAACGGTTTTTGTGTGGCACTGTGTGCCTAAGGATGGAGTGTCAAATCTAATTACGTCGCTATCAGATGATGTCTGAGAATAGCCATCTGTTCTTTGTGATGTATTCTGTCCTACTGAATGTCCACTGGGTGACCCAATGAGTGCCTGAGCCTGTGGAAGTGGATTTGCTGTATCATCAATTTCACAATTTAGCTGTGATGGTTGTGGGTGGTTATATATGTGTTCCACTGCTACCGCGAGTTGTTTCCGCATTTTTTTGTGTAGCGTTGATAGCATTAATGGATAGTAATTGGGGGTATATGTCATTCGTTACAACTGTCTTCGATACTTCAGTAGGAGATGAAGTGTTGTGTGGTTTGTTATTGTCAGCCATTGTGCGTTGTAAACAGAATTGTTAGAATGGATTACAAACCGCAAATACTAAATCAAAATATTGAGCAACTCAACTATATAACAGATATACAATCACCAAAGGAAAACAAATAACATTCCAATAGTCAGGACTGTAAATACCACTCATACATATAGGGTAACAAAGCTATACACAATGCTGCAATGTATGGAAAAGTCTGTAAATAAACTTCTTGAGTAAGGCTTTCAAATCACACATGTAAAACCACTGCAGAGTCTTGAAAGTTGGCAACCATAACCCCTAAGATGTAAATGCTTAAGCAAAATGTAAGTAACATCAACTATAATCTCCAAGACAATGTAAACACTTGATCAAATCAAATAGTATCACACTACAGGTTGGGAATAAATCACACTAAAACCCAAAGTAGATAAGTTTATATGGACGTCAAACACTGTTGTTTAAGTAGCATGTAAATCAGCAAACCTATGTTTGTGATTGCGATTATACTCGTACAGTGGAAAAATAATATGAGCAGAAAGAAAAGTATACTCCGCCAGGCTTATTAAAGTCAGCTAACAGTCATTACAAGTGACGAAATATAAAAATTAGTGAAAACCCAAACAGTGTCTACAAGTTTATAAGCGGCCACAAAACTAGGAAGTTATTTGTTCACTATGAATGTGAACAATAAAAATGTTCGCGTGTGATCATACACAATAAATGCTTCACATCAATACTTGGTTGTGTTTCACATGTTCGTGTTTGAACTGCAATATGTATGTAGTCTCGTCCACTTAACTTTATCCTCTGCGCTGCGTCTCAGTTCTTAGGCTGCTACCGGGTTTGTTTTTGTAAGCTACAACTATGCTGCAACTCATAGCAACGTGGTACCCAGCCGACAAAATGGTGGTATCGGTAGAGAATACCAACGGCGGCGTGAATATCGTTTGTGTTCCCAACGTGGAAATGTCTTCGTAGCCTCACTTAGTCGCCATACTATTCTCAAGATGTAATAGAACAGCTATTATTGTATTAAATAACTTTTTGTGATTATTTGACAATAGTAGTTTAAGTGTAGTATGAGCAATGTAAGTAATATTAGTGTACTACTAATAAGTTAATATGTTAGTTATTAGTTATTGTTGGGCCTAGATATGTAATGTAAGAATAATCAATAGTATAGTGGTGTGGATGTCAGAAGTATTTTTCATTAGTATTTTTAATTCTATTTTGCCTGTATGTTTCTTGCAGATGGAAAATTAAGTTCTATTAATTCTTTAATATTATATGGAATTTAAGTTCACTCAAATTATTTTTTAATTTAATATTAAGTTACATCAGAGAGTTGATGGTTGTTTTCAAATATATTTTATTTCAAATTGCAATTTACTCAGTAATAATAATATTTATGGATTTACTTAGTCCCAACCAAAATTATTCTTAGATTACAAAGATAGTCTGAATTGGTTGTATATATTACTCTAATTAGTTTTAAATGTATAGTTTTGTTGTTAACTCTGTTTTTTCAATAACACTTTTATCACATTTAAAGTAAATATTGTTTATAAGAAGACTGTGGATAAATTGTTGTAGTGGCGGTTTATTTACCATTCCATTCCAATGGTCATACCTACCAGGTATCTGCTCCTGCTCATAAGGAACTGTGAGAGACTATTCAGATTTTTTTTGTTTGTTTATTTTCTGTCCAGCTTTTTTTCTTTAGCAGGATAATATTCAATTTTATATGTGCACAGTAGATATTCGTTCATTTATGTCAACGTTTATAATATGCTCAAAAAAAGGAAAATTGCAATAAAATATCTTTTTATGATAGTAAAAATAATATTGACAATAGTATCAGTAATATAAAAATAATAACAAAGGCAAGGCATTTATTTAGTCGTTTTATTTAGTTAAAGAAGCATTCACATAAATACATTTGACTTTTTAGCGCTATGGAGGGTCATATTGTGCTAACAACTCTACAAAACAAACTGAAGATAACAATATTATATGTTAATTTTTTTGTGAGTCATATACTTCTTAAATAAACACTTCTCCAGTTTCTAGCCACGTAAAAAAGTCACACTTGTGGGACGTTTCGAAGATATCTATCTCAGCCCTCATTTTCAACCATAGATGTAAATGATTATGTACACTCTACATTAACCACAGATATTAATTTCACTAATTGATCGTGCTGATTATATGGTATGCTGTTTTGCAAACAGTCTAGTAGTAGTAGTATTAGTACTTTATTTGTCCCTAAATTATGTACATGTATTATTTTATGACTATATATGAGACCACCTCAATTCTAAAATATGGTTTACATTAAGTTATTTACATTACATTATTTTTCATTAAATTAATTCATATGATTCAAATATTCTTCTACAGAGTAAAATTAGTGGTACTGATAGTATGAAATCAACAATTTCTAAAAAATTCCCTTTTCTGATGTTTCTTTTTACATTATGTGGTAATTTATTAAAAAGCTTAATCCCTATGTGAAATGTTCCATTTTGATAAATTTTTGTATGCATAATATGCAAATCTGATTGTTCCCTTGTGAAATGATCATGTTCCTCATTATTTGTTTTAAGAGTTGCATCTTTACCCATGACATTATTTCTAAAAAAACATAATGGTTTCAATGATTTAAATGCTTGGTAGTGGAAGAATATTCATATATTTAAATAAGGGTCTACAAGATTTCCTTGAATTGTGATTTATCATTATTTTTATTACTCTCTTCTGAATTTTGAAAGTACTTTGTACATTTGATGATAAACCCCAGAATATAATTCCATACTTTATTTGTGAGTGAAAATGGGCAATGTATACATTTTTCAAATTTGTTTACTAGTGGTTAATTTTAAGATACATAATGCATAACAGATTTGATTTAATTTAGAGTTTAAATATTGAATATGCCTATTCCATTTTAGATCAGATTGAATCCATAAACCTAGAAATTTTTAATCTAATTTGCTTGCTAAAGTCTGAGTGTTCAAAATAATATTTGGGTTGGTAGGGTTCCTGTTTTGAGCAATATGGAAATTTACTGCCATGGTTTTTACACAATTTATTTTTAAATGATTGTTTTTGGACCATTCAGATAGTTGTTATTGGTTTTATTAATAGTTTGCTGAATAACTTCTTCGGTTTCATCTTTCATTATAAGTGTTGTGTCATCTGCAAAGAGAAGATTATTATGTGACTCAACATTTTCATTAATGTAATTGATATACAAAAGAAACAGGAGGTGTCCAAGAACCGAACCCTGTGGAATAACGTTTTTAATACTTCTAATGTCTGATACAGTGCTCTCCGGTTATTTCACTCTCTGTGTCCTTACATTTTAAGGTGACAGCCAGTTTCTTCCTATCAAGAAATGACTTGAACCATTTGTATGCTATACCCGTGATACCATAATGACAAAGCTTAGACAAGAGGATTTTATGATCTACTACATCAAAAGCTTTAGACAAGTCAAGAAATATGCCAGTTACTTTTTCTTTTTTATCAATTATTTTTAATATACTTTTAATGCAAGCATAAATAGCTGCCTAGGTTGATTTCTCTGATCTAAATCCATGTTATGAATCAGATAATATATTATTCTTGTTAATGAAGTTTATTAACTTTTTATACATAATTTTCTCTAGTACTTTTGAGATAGCAGATGGGATGGTAATAGGCTGATAGTTATCTACTTTATCTGTTTCACCCTTCTTATGTATCAGAACAAGTTTTGCTATCTTTAGTATTTCTGGGAAAGTACCAGATTGTAATGAACTATTACATAAATGTGTTAGTGGTCCAATTATATATCTAGCACATTTCTTTAGGATTGTACCAGGAATTCCATCAATTCCTGCACAGAATTTATTCTTTAGTTCTTTTAAGGCAATGGCAATTTCTTCCTCTTGAACATTATCAATAAAAAGTAATCCACCACCTGTTCCCATTTTATTATCCCCTATTTTTTAATTATATTTAAATTTTTTAAATAGTCCTTCAGGAATGCCAGTAAAATAATCATTTTAAAGATTTTTTTCCACAGTTGGGTCACAAATTACATCATTACTACATTTTAATGAAATATTTTGGTATAATTTTTTAGTTTTACCTGTTTACTTTCTTATCACATCCCACATTGTTTTGTTTTTGTTGGTGGAGTTATAAATAAATCTATCATTTTCAATTTTTTTGGCTTATTTTATCACTTTGTTTAATAAAGCTGAGTGTTTTTTATAGTAGGCCTCAAATTCAGGTGTAGTGTGGTTCTGTTGGTATATTTTGTGAAGCAGTCTCTTTTTTTGACATGAATTTTTTATTTCTGCTGTCATCCAGGTTTTATGAGATACACTGTTCTTTATTATTTTCATTTTTAGAGGAAATGCTGTATCAAAATATTTTAATAGCTTATTAAATATATTGAAATTCTCATTTAAATCATCTAATTGAAAAATATCTGCCCATGATTCCATACTTAATGAATAATTGAAGTTTGCAATGTTTTCTTCACCAAACGATCTGGTTTTTATTTTCTTTGTGGCATTGTGTATATTATTTCTTTTATATACATAGTTAGTATCTCAGCCAAGTGATCACTGAAACCTGGGTTGTTTACTTCAACTAAGAAATTTTGTTTACGGTATCTTTGTTTATGAAAATTTGATCAAGGGCTGTCTTACTGAATTCGGTATTTTTGTTGCTCTATAGATAGTCCACATTAAAATCTCCATATGTTATTAAATCAAGATTTTGCTTGCTAATATTGTTTAAGAGTGATTCTAATCTTTGTATGAATAAGTCAAACTTTCCATCTGGAGATCTGTACACACAAACTAATATCTTTTTAAATTTGGGTAGTTTAACTGCTGTGAATTCAAAGTCCTTTTCAGAAATCAAGTGATTATTATGTAACAAAGGTTCATAATCTATATTGTTTCTGAGAAAAATGCTTACTCCCCCTTTTTGGTTATGAGATCTAAAATAATTATTAGTCCAAGACATAATTTGAAATATTATCATATTAAATCTGATCATTCTTAAGCCATTGCTCTGTAATACACAAAACTGAAATTTCTCCGAATTTATTATTATCTAGTTTCTCTAACAAATCGGTTTTATTTGAAATGGACTGAACATTCTGATGATATATCTTTAATTTATTTTCATTATTTGTTGGAGCATCATTTTCTCTCATGTTTCTGGTACTACTATAACACTTGTCTTTTTGTACAGAATTCTTGTGCTTTTGCCAAACCTTTGACAAAGGTGTGGCTTCTATTACATTTTTCCCTGGTTCTGATTTCTTAATTCCTGATCATCCTGATTCCAATGGCATTGATTCTATCTATTTACTATATTTCAAACTTACTCTATTTGTGATTTTGGAAATTACATAATCTTTACCTAGCGAATTTAAGTGTCGGCCATGTCGTGTATGCAAATACCTATTTAAATTACTTATGTCTACTATGGGGACGTTTTGAAAATGTTTACATTATTCGGCAATTTTGAAATTTACAGAAACTATTTCTAAATTTACACATGATTTTTCCATTAAATCGTGTCTGTGAGGAATATTTACAAGCACTACGTTAGTGTGAGTTAAGGATGGCAATGTTCCTTTCAAACCTTTAATCACATTATCACCTTCGTTACTGTAGACATCATTTGCGCCAGCAGCAATCACGACAAAATCATCAGGTTACCATAATACACATTCTTTTATTCCACTGGTGACTGTTGAAAATTAGACTCCTGGTTTCACTATCGAAGAAACTTTCCTACTCTTGTTGTAGTGCAGTAACGATGATGCTAATCTCCGACCGTGGCTGTCCGAATATATATAAACTTTTTCCGGTTTAGCAGCTTTTGATTTCTGCCTCGTGTTTCTTTCCGCTTGTATCTGTGTTTTCTTTACAGGTGCTTCTTCATAATCATCACGAACTTCACTAAGACAACTGAATATGTTTTTTACTGGAACTGTTGTTACCGCGATTTTAGGCCTAGGCTAAACGATGTTTTGCCACTATTTTTCACATGTGTCCACATTTCAACATCACTATTCTTCAGTCTGTTATTTTCTTCTGAAATCTGATCAATCTTCTCCTTCATTGCTAATTCAGATCTTAGTTTATCACATATACAAATATTATCGCGGTCATTAGCTGTTGGACCTGCTATTGCACTGTTTTTTCTATACTTTACTCGTGTAACAATAACATTTGCAGTTTTCACTTTTACCTTGCAATGTACACAAATCTGCCTCCGCATCTAAGTTTATACACGTTTTACACTTCGCGCAAAATTTTATGTTTTTCACCGACCGGTCCATCAACGTTTCTATCCGTGGCCGCCATCTTCTGTCTGAAGCTGGTTTTGTAGTCACTTTAATGCTAATGTTTCTGTCTGACAATGGTTTAGTTAAATGTGCCAGTGATTTATCCAGTCGTGGGTGAGCGATAACGTTCTGACCTTGCATTTGGGATGACCTGGGTTTTAATCCCTGCGTGTGGATCCAGATTTTTGTTTTTCATGGTTTCCCCAAATAACTCCGGGTGAATGCTGAAATAATTGCTTCAAAGCGCCGTGGTTAAATTCCTTTCCGTTCCCCTACCTCAGTCCTTTTCTCCTGGAATGACCTCTACATCAACGAGGCGTAAACCCATCGGCAAAAAACATTGTGTTATTGCTTCCTGGAGACGATTTCGTGCCTTATGGACATCATTGTGTCGATTTTATATAATTGTATCTTGCAGTATTATTTGGAAGCATTCGTATAGCTAATCGAGTGCTTTGAATAGATTGAGCCCTTATCCAGACTAGAACTACTGTTATTATTTTTTAGTGCAGTAGATATTTTTGTGGCCATTCTTACATAGAATTGCCTTCACTGTAGATTTTTTTTTTTTTTGTAAGCAGACAGTGAATGTATTGTTGTAGCTATGGGTTATGCAACTCCTTCTTCCGATATTCTTATCTCCAAACATATATCCGTTGCCTCATGGTGCAAGATCATTCTGATGTATAGATTTGGGAGAGAGAGCAAATATGAATACGAGTCATCAGAAAATCTATGAGACGTTTATGTGTTTGAAAATAGTATTATGAATATTAAAACTAGAAACATTACGGCCTCCAAGATAAATACATTTATAGTGAGCGGAAAAAATTCTTCCGTATTCACAGTAAAGCTACATTCACACTTGGATACTTGTGCCGGAACTTGTATCGAGATTTGTGTATTTGACAAGTCGCGGAACTTTCCCTTATACAAACCGTTCATACATTTGGTAAATATTGGAGTATATCATACGAGTCGCTCATACATTTTGTATATGCTCATTTCACCTTTGACTTTGACTTGTATCTCATACACGCGCATGCGCATTAGCCAAATTTAATATAACCAAAAACTCAAACGTGGAAATTAGTGACATATACAGTAAGAAGAAGGTTTCCATTGTTTCTTCACTCTGTTTGTCAATAGTTCTTATATTAACATGGCATAAGCAGCTTGTATTTCGCGACTAGATATGATTATTTTTCCACCATCTACGTTTCCTTTTCTATTTCAGTATCATGTAAGCACAGAGACTTATAAAAAAATCTTTCTCATCAGGTGACATTTTAATGCTTTGACAATTGAAATGAAAATAATGACATTTAATAGCCAATCAGTGTACACAAGTACCAAGGAGGTTTTGATACTTTATACTGATGTAAACGCCAGGTTCATACTCATACAAGTCAATGAAGGCCTCAGACATGTTCCAACACATGTGCCGATACAAGTTCTCATACAAATCCTGATACATGTTCTGAATTTGTGCCAGATGTAAACGTAGCTTAAGGGTGTACCTATTTGGTGAACACTGAAATATAGGGCATTTTGTAGAATTTTTTTATTTTAAGTAGAATCAGAACGGTTAATGATAAGAAAAATATTTCAAGGACTAAGTATCAAGCTGGTTTAAAGGTTAATAAATGTTGTTTCAGTTGATTCCAACCGATAAAGAATAACACCATGAAAACCTTCAAATGTTCTTTCACTCTCGTTACGGTCTTCATTTACGGAATTTTTCATGTACTGTGACTGTTTATTTCTATCAACACTTCCCTTTAATCTTAAATTCTGCAGGTTTATCTTTCAACCTGTATTTGCAGAAATAGCTTCTTGTTTGAAGCTTTAACGTAGACTTGACTTCTATACCAGTTGAAATTTTTTTTAAAAAGTGATGTGTAGAACAGTAAAAATAACAGTGCTAAATCTAAGATGACTGGATGGTTCACCAAGTCTCATAAATACTGTTGATCCCTCGAACGAAAATATTACACTAGAAATCTCTGAACGAGAGAAATAAAAAATGAGCGTTCTCTGTGGAGACACTGGGTGCGCGTCCTGGACGAGCAGCGCCGGTTGCCGTGGATTTAACTGCCATCATAGGTAAGTGCTAAGTACCTTCTAAACTGAGCAAAGGTGAAAGGTAAAATTTAATGTGTTAATTAAACTTGGTCGTCACATGTAACGGAAATTTAAGGTTTATAGAACAATGCAATCCTACTAATTCTTTACCAGTTGAAACAGAAAAAAGTGAGTAATGAAAAAGTAAAAACAACTGTACTGAATTTAAAACAACACTGAAACGTGTAAATGTTTTAGTTTATGATTGCCATTGGATAATTAAAAATCGCAAATGTTGGATTTTTTAATGATTTGGCGATTAAAAATGTATGTGTAACCATGTACCTGTTTCAAGGACCATGGGATGTACGGTAGAATTACAGCGACGGAGTGTCACAGTCGGCTAAAAATCACTAACTTCAAACTAAGGACAGGAACGAAGCAAAATTTAACACATTCACGGTGATCTGGACAGGATATATAGTTGGGTTGGTAAATATGGGATGAAGATAAATACAAAGAAGAGTCAGCTTATTAGATACACAAATATAAAACAAAAGGTTAATTATGATTACAACGTGGGGAAAGAATTGCTTGCTGAAGACATGAAATGTAAATATCTTGGCATTACGTTTGATAACAAGCTTAATTAGGCAGGAAACATTGGACAGGTGGTAGGAAAATTTTTCAAAATTTCGCACTTTTTGGATAGAGTGATGAGGGGCTGTACGTGTGAAGTAAAGGAACTGGGTTACAATACTTTGGTCAAACCATTGTTCGAGTAAGGTAGCGTAATATGGGACCCACTTTTTGCGTATCAAATACAGGAGTTGGAACTGCTAGATTTGTTTCTATAAATTATCGCAGAATGCAGTCAGTGACATATATGATAAAGGAGCTGGTATGGGATTCATTGCAAGGCAGGAGGAGGGTGAGGAGGGTCATGGGAGTTTACAGGGCGTATACTGCCGATGAGGCATGGAAAGATATTGGAGTAGGTATGAAAAGTAGTGCACTGAAGGGAAAAGATGTCCATGACGACAAGCTGGCACTCTATTTCAGGCTCAAGGGTGTTGGAAGATTCTCTTTTTTTTTTAGGTAAATGTGTCAGGGATTGGTATAAGTTACCAAGGGAAATGATGAATAATTTACCGAAAACGTTGAAAGAATTTTAAACTAAAATTTGTAAAGGGCAAATACAGGTGGGTGCAGGATTGGGGAAGATGGATGTGTAGGGAAATTGCCACCGGAGCGTGTGCTCCATTGCAATTAAATTAAATTAAAAGAACTTCTTAAGCTCCATCTATAGTGAAAACCTATGACAAATCAAGATATTAGGATATAAATCGATTACATGTTTGGGGTAGAGATGGGTAAATATACGGAAATTCATCAAACTTATAATTTGGTGATAAATGTGTATCTGTGCACAAATTTTCAGCTTCCTACCATCACGAGAAGTACTCTAGATTTTGGTTATAATGATCTACAAAATCCCGCTCGTAATTTCCTATAAGGAATTTCCAAAGTAATGACAGTACAAAACAATATTCACAGTTTTTATTAAGCATACTGATATGTACACATCATCAGAAACGGCGCCAAACGTAAGTTCAGGAAGCGACCTTTATTATTTTTTTTGTTGTTTTTTTCTCTACCTTAATATGGGTGAATTCTTGAGCCGGGGGACCCCTCCGGCCTATTACTCTCACCCGGCCAACGAAACTGGGGTACATTTTCCTCGCTTACACTCCCCTAACGCCGGCCCTGCACATCACAGAGTATTACACCAAAGGTACGAAAGAGGCAAGAATCGCTTCGAGAAGAATGTCAGTGACTCGAATGATTTTCCCTTTCTTGTTCATTTTGAGTACAAATTGATATTTTATTCCAGCATGAAATTCAAGTCCTCATCTTTAACATCTGTCAGTGATGTAACTGGGATGTGTGATGCTTTTACTGGAATCGTTTTATTTACCATGCTGCTCCAGTATGACTGAAGATGCAGGATAAATTTAATGTTATTATTATGCGGAGATTTGTAGTACCAAGTTGTGTTTTGTGGCTTAATGTGTGTTGTTAGTTGGCGCTCAGTTATATTTAAATATTTGGTATTGTCTGGATGAGTAATTAGAAGCGTGATTGCAAGTTGTATGGATTGCGAAACTCATTTCTATCATATTATAACGCCATCTGGATCAAAATGATATATGACAAAGATATCTGTTACACATATTCTAAGTTCCACCAATGAAGTCATAATAACGACACAGTGACTATATTGCATGAAGACTATTTCTCGTATTATGAGTACAAATACGGGAGTCTCATATATTGAACAAAGTTATTTTTTGATTACTGGAAGCTAAAAAATTAAAATTAATTTTGATAAATCAAAGTTTTAAATGCAATTTCCAAGAACAATTCGCCCGTCGAGACGGGTAGACATATGAACACGAGCCATAAACGTGGCGTCAAAATGTTGGTCAGTGATAGTAAACTTATAACTACTGTTTTAAATCAATGATTTTAATTTTTTTGCTTCTGGCTTTTACCTTCAAGGTCATTAGAATCTCGAAATGACTATAGGCAAGAAATAGCAAATAATAGGGCTATGACTTTTTTAAAGATCATCCCAGAATTTGGCTGGAATGATTTGATGAAACCATGGAAAACCGAAATCTGGATGGATTGACGGGGATTCGAACCCCCGTCCTCCAGAATGCAGGGCCAGAGAATTACCCTTCACCCATCATGCTTGCTGGGGGTGAAGACAGATCTCGTGTGAAGCTACAGTACGTGACTCTGCCACCAGATGTACTCCGCGTCTGTGGAAGCTATCAGACAGCACATACGGGGAGCGAGTGGCATGGCTGCTTGGAGATCTCTAAGGGTGCGTTTATGTTGGAGCTGCGACAAACTATGAGAGTGACGATAATAGCGAAGCGAAGAAAAGTGAAACATTGTTAACAATGGAGGTGTTTATACTGGAGCAGCACGAAGAGCAACGCTTAAGTAGCAGAGCAGCGATGAGAGTGACGACAATTCGCTGCGTGCATATTCTTCGCTATTATCGGGGATGGCTGTCGACCGTTTGATCGGTGAAATTTTTAGTAGGTCCCTTTTGTGGGACTGTAAATACAAAAATCACAAATTGTAGAATGAAATGGTGACTGAATATAATACAACATACAATTATAAACGGGTTAATTAGTGCGATTTCTGTAATTTAAACTCACTTTAATGTGTGTACACTACAAACTGAAGCTTAAAGTAAAATATATATATATATATTAATACAGCCAAAGAGAAATGGTACATAATTTACTGAAAAAATATTTTTTCTATTAAAAATAATTTAAATTATAAATATCAAATTAAATGCATAATATGTAGAAATTCGTATTAATTTATTTCGAATTGTGACAAAAGTAGATTTTATATAAGTGCGAGTATTTGCTGCAGCTTTGTTTGGCTTCCAATATTGGTGTCAAATTCTTAGAATTTGAAATGTTAGTTTCTTCGATGTTCAATACCTTCTCTGTCAATAATAACATTATGTAACAAGCAAATGGCCTTAATAATATTGTCAGCTAGGACTATAAAAGTTTCTATTGTAGTGGCTAAAATTCTCCATTTAGAATAAATTATGCCAAAGTCACATTTGACGGTTCTTCATGTTCTTGGTAACCTAGCATTGAAGTATCATCTGCCTGCATCTAAATGTTGTCCACTAAGGATCTAATAAATTATTAAAAAATGCATAAGCTTCGTCACCTATAAAAACATGAGATTTCATAATTTGGCAGAGGTATTTGGGATATTCAATCTTCAATCAATTAAAGAGATATACAGAGCACCAGATCTAACTGTTCCACCGTCAGTGTTTTTACCATAACCTCCAGATTCAATGTTTATAAATTTATAATTAGTATTGAACAATCCTTGCAGAACAATAGGAAAAAAAATCTTGTCATTCTGGAACATGAAGCCAGAGTGTCCAGGACAAGTAACTCTTAAGTGTTTTCCGTCGACAGCACCCATGCAATTCGGAAAATTAGAAATATTGTAACAATCCTCAGCTATTTTTTACGAAATCCTGTTCCTCTGGAATTGTTATATGAAGTGGTTGAAGTATTTTTCATAATTATTTCTCTTACAACTTCTAAAAGTTGCAATGCAACTCCCATACCAAAGGAATAAGCTAAATTTCTTCTACATGTCTGGCAGGTTGACAATTGGCTGCAATATGAAACACGAATCTACGCTACTATCGAAGCTCCAGTATAAACACTACAGGAAGAAAGAAATTGGTGCAGCTTTTGTCTCCGCTCTCATCATTTATCGCAGCTCCAACATAAACGCACCCTAACAGAAGCAGACAAAAGAGGCAGAAAGAGCAGGACAAGCTTATACGAGATAATAAATGCAAATATACAATCACTGTCAAATTCAAAATATAAAGTGCATAAACAAAACAAAACTTTTGCTACAATTTATTTTTGACGGAGTGAAATTAAAAATTAATTCTGTAAAGGGGGAAAGCGAGTGATCTTCCACTTTGCAGTATTCATTGTTGCTGTCCTGACTTACAGTTTGCTTGGAAGGGTTATTAGAATCTCTATAAACAGAGTTAAAAGACAAATGAACGAACTAGATATTTTACTGCTTGAAATTAGGAACGTCAGGTTTACTAGAAGAAATATGCTAGCCAGTTTATTGAGGTCGTTCTTATCAGGAATAATGGGAACAAGTCTCTGTGAGCGAGCACGACATCACCACCGAGGGCTTCCCTTGTTTGAAAATCCTATAATATTATAAATGAGAGAGTTTGGATGTACTGTTTGCCTCAATCACGCCTTTATTGCTCAACAAATATTTAATAAAATTTTGCATGGAGTTTGTAATTTATCAGAGTAGTAACATAGTATAGTTTTTAACCCGCAAAACGAAAAAAAATTCAAATATAATTTCTCATTATTTATTTGAAAACCAAAGTGTTTCATACCCTGCAGGATATAGTGCCACGTTTATTCCTAGATTTTTATGTACATCACAGAAGTAATAGCAAGAAATTCTGGCATATACATGTGTGTGTTTAGCTTAAAAGCTCTAAAACTGATGCACTTGATAAATAATAGCTTTTTTGAGCAGGGATTGTAAATCTATACATGACCATTAAAAATTAAGTCGTACTGTCTGTAAGTTCACAAGGAGATGTCTTCCATTGCGGACATGAAATAGTGTGACACCTCAGGTACCACACAGGATTTTTTTTCGTAATATAGGCGTCATAATATACGTTAAAAAGAAGTGCTGATTTTCAGGGAGCTGTATTAACGAAGGTTGTAGTCAGTTAGAAATTCAGCGTGAACTAGGATGACTACTAATGTTCCATGGTGTGTATTGCATTTGGAGTCATGGTGACGTCCATATCGAATTCTGGCTATATTGACTTCAGAACCGGCTCGAGACGTCTACTAACACTAGGTGAGTAATTTGCGGAACATATCTTTCGGCGCGCGTTACAACTTTGTTACCTGTTCACCGGGTTTGCCTAAAGCACATTTCACAACTTTTAAACATGTTTCAAGGCACACGCTAGATTGCACCTCTCTCCATGGACATTATTACACGTGCGTCTGTGGGTACACCCATGGAGGAAGGAAATATATGGAGACGACGCAAGAGACCTTCACCACGCATTGAAGTGAAGCAGGGTGGAGGAGGAGTGGGGGGCATGGCCGGAGTGGAGGGGGCATGGCCGCTTCCATACAGACACGGGGAATATGTACAAAAACCTCAAGGGGACTCTAGGATAAAGGTGACGCCGCAATCTGGTGATGGATTATTATGTAACTCAATATGACAAATAAAAAATGAAGAATAAAATTTTTTGTTACCCTGCATAGTTTTCGAGATATTCAGTCCCAAATGTGAAATGGTTTTGGTTGAAATTCAGAAGAAAAAATTGGTCATAGTCAAATTTGATGATGGATTCTTATTTAAAAAGACGAGACAAATGAAAAATAAACAATAAAAAGTTTCGATATCTCACCTAGTTCTAGAGATATACTGTATCAAAAGTGAGGTGTCTTTGAGTTGAAATTGAGAAGAAAAATTTCGCAAAAGTCAAATTTAATGATCGATTCTTATGTAACACGACGAGACAAATCGAAAATAAATAATAAAATTTTTCGATATCTAGCTTAGTTTTCGGGATATACTGGGAACATCGCAATTGTTTGGAAGCGCAATATTGCCGCTGGCGCCACTGCGCATGCGCGAGCCTGCTTCACCAATTTAACGTCACTTCTCCTCCATATATTTCCTTCCTCCATGGGTACACCCGATGCCGAGCAGAAAAATCCCCCCACTCCACGGCATGAGGAAGTGACGTCACATTGACGATACGTGCAACATCTTTGGTTGCAAATTAGACAAGTGAATAACTGTCTTCTTCAGTGCTTCATAATTCCATCACTAGATACCACCACCAGCAAATAGGTACAATCAATTCAAAACACGAAGAAAAAAATGGAACTCGCAGTTAACGAAAAACGAAATAAGTACACTAGCCGTTAATTTTTCTTTTTCTATACTACCGTGTGTTGACTTAGAATAAACGTTATTTACCCCAGAGGTTTCTATGACACTCATATGGGACACGAAAAGCAAGTAATTTCAATCTATTTTAGCGTAACGATTAAATGGATGCATACCGCAACTCGCCCGTATTCGCGAGGACGCAAACCAAACAAACCACGCTACCGGTCAGCTTTGCTTCCCAATGAAAGCTTTTAAGTAATTCCTGTCAAGTAATTATACTACTTGGAGCAAAAGTGAAAAAAATTACTTTTTGAGCATGTTTCTATTTTATGAACCTGTCTTGTCGATAAATATTTTCCATACTGCCGTGTTGACATCCAATATACGTTATCTACTCCAGCGGTTTCTATGATACATATATGGGACATGTAAAGCAAGTAATTTCAATCTATTTTAGCGTAACGATGAAATGGACCTATAGCGCAACTCGCCTGTATATTTCGTTTCATTTTGACTTCGGACATCTCTCTCGTTATACTGTAATACTCCTCTATAATATTAATAATTTGTATTACTAATTAAAATCCACCGGTTTTTTAGACGGTTTTGCCCTTGAATACCGCCATTCAACCCACGTACGTGGACAGAGGAGCTACTTAGTTCCATTAAAAGTTCTTACTATCCAAATAAGATGTCTTAACTTCATACAATAAATAATTTGCAATTGTATTGATTAAAGCTCGATTACTGCTCTTAACAACTTTATTTTTACATGAGGCACAAAACTACAATTGAAATTACACTCGTTCTGTACATTAAGAAAACAATCACTGATTCATCTGGCATAATACAAATATAAGATCGCCGCCACAACTTTGGCGCACGACCTTTCACTCCCGCTCACGACCAGAGACTCTCCACACCTCTTCACACACTCTCAACCATAGATGTTAGCATCCCTTATACTACCCTTTTTTACATTCTTAGTATCGTCTGTGATTTCCGTGAGCATAAATACAATTGCTTACTATGCATATTCATACATTTATTTTAATATTATAATATATATACATCTAAATATATATTCGGGGATAGTGGATATGCTACACCTGCCCCCACTACGAGGCAAATTAAATTTAATGCTTGGCATGTATTTCACTTTGCCGAGAAGTCATTACTATCTGTCCATATTAAATTGTCAGTTAAAATAGTTAGCGTTATTTTCTGACACATTGATTGAACAACCTTTTCACACAACACCAAATGTTATTATGTACACCAATTGAATGTTTCCCTATTAATATTTCTTTGTTTTACATTTCACATTTTACACCTTCTTCTTTTTCATGAACTGTAAATGGTCCGTTACAATTAAAGCTACCAACAGCTGACTGAGGTCAACGACCAACTCTTTGCGGTGAGCACACACCCTATTGTCAGATTTACCGAAGCAGGTACCTGGTTTTCTTTTAGCGTCAAAGTTACTTGTGCCATTAAATCACTTACACAACAAGCATCTTTCAAAGTCCATATATTCTAACATTTACTTTAATGTCTTCATTGTTCTTTGTACACTATTGGCAGGTTGAAATCTTACTTACATCTATTCAGATCACTTATATTTTAATGTAAACTTTCTTCCCGCGATAGTTTTTTATTATCGAGACAACAACCAGGGCTACCAATCCCTGAATATAAACAAAAAAGAACTTCCAAACTTAATTTCCACATTTGAATCGAATTTACCTCCAACTAAAGGACTGTTACTTGCTCTATCAGTTAGTACATTACTCTATATCAACTCCATACAACAATTTTTACACACTATCTTTAGTTTTGTACAGTTTCAAGTCTACTATGTTTCGCAAACCCAGTTTTTTATTTGATTTAGGATATGCAAGTAGATATACACTAGAATGAGGCTTAGAAATTATACGGAAAGGTCCAAAATAAACTTTGAAAAATTTCTTAATCTCCGAATTGATATTACTGGACTTACTTTTCACCAAAACTAAATCATTCAAATTGAACTCGGTAGGTTGGATTCTTTTATCATATCTTCTCTTTCTTTCATCCGCCTTCTTTCTCATTCTTTCTCTGACTTGATTTAGAAGCTCTTGTCGATCAAGAGTGGTAGCAACAGGAAATTTAACACTTTCTCTTATAAAATCTGGAAGATCTTTATTGAAGATGATGCGGAATGGAGTGTATCCGGTGCTTTCACTCGGAATACTGTTTATCAAATTTTCTAATTCTTTTACATATCAATCCATCGTGTGTGTTTCTGGCTACAGTACGTCCGAAATAATCTTCCAAGTTCTTTCATTTGTCTTTCACAAGGATTACTGGATGGGTGATAACTCGATATTCGGAAATGCTTTATATTATTATCTTTCATGCAAGAAGACCAACTGTTTGACAAAAACTGACTACCATTGTCAGAAAGCAAAGATAGCGGCCGTCCGAGATTCACGAAACAATCTTTTACTAGTTTACACACAAGTGCCTTACCAGTAGCTTTCTTTATCGGATATAACTTTACAAATTTTGAAAATACATCAAAGCATACAAATAGGTAAGCAAATTCGCCTCTTGATTTAGGTAGCGGCCCGTATAATTCTACTGCGACAAGATCCAACACGTCGGTGGGGAATATGTTTTGCATCAGATTCTTACTTGTCGTCACCGATACTTTCGTGCGCTGGCACAGGTCACAAAACGCCAAGCGTCGTGCTACTCGCTTCCGCATATTGTCGAATATAACAACTTCTCGTAATTTTAGGTAACATTTTTCAACTCAATAATGACCGTAGCTTGAATGGGTATAATCAATTATTAAATCAACATACTGGTGCGGCCAACACAATTTCCAATCTTCACTCGATTCTTCCCTCCTACGAAATAAAATTCCTTCATACAAAGTATAGTATTTCTTCAATTTCTCGCAGTTTTTATTACCTAGATTTTGCTTTACCATCATAAGACACTCGTCTTCATTCTGTCTTCTTCGCATGTCTTTACACAACTCCTTCACATTCCTTTCTTGCGGAACCCCTTTCATGTAAAGAATTTTAAATATCCTCTCTGAATTTGTTATCACCTCAGTACTAACAAGTCTCGACAAAGCATCGGCCACAGTGTTGTCGCTACCCTTGATGTATCATATCTTATAATCATATTGTTGCATAAACAATGCCCATCTCGTAAGTCTTCCATGTAACAATTTACACTCTTGGAGAAATGTTAAAGCTTTATGGTCAGTATAAATGATAATGTGATGCCCCTATAAATAATATCTAAATTTTTGGAAGCCCCACACGATACTTAAGGCCTCTTTTTCTGTAATCCCATAGGACCTTTCGTGTTTATTTAATAGACGACTTGCAAATGCAACTGACTTGCGCTCTTCTTGGCCATTAACATTTTCTTCCTCGCTGCTTTCAGATTCCCTTTCCTCTTCGTCATCACTGCTAGGAACAATTTCTCTGGTTTCGTTAATGCTAAACACTAGCTCATTATCTTCATTCTCACAATTTCCTTCGTCGAACAAATCCATTGCAGATTTACATTGCGCCTCCGCACTATTTACTCCTCCTCCGGTATTCTTTTCATATTCTTCTTCATCCTGTACATCGATGTTAGCCAAATCTATGACTTCGCGACAATTCCAACCACCCCCTTGCTTTAATGTCGCGACATCGCATTTCTCCTTCTCTATCTCATTGAAACATTTCCACCATTGTAGATATTCATCTTTGCTGTATGATTTGCGGTACTCAAATAAATGCTCTTCTTCATTCTCTTTTATTTCAACATTATTTGGTCCATAAGTTCCAATATTCGCTTCCGTGCGGACATTCACAGTCGCGGTTTGTAGTTTTCCGCCTCTTCCTTTTTCTCATCCTGTACTTTTTCTGTTTTTCTCATATGCATGATTTGTTTAGGCTGCTGTCTGTAATCATGGCGTTCACCTGATGCGTAGTTACTACTATAGTTCTGATTACAGTATTTATTATTATTGGCCACATTCTTGTCAAAATGCCGATTTCCTCTTTCATGCTCGTACATTTGCCTCCCACTTCTTCCGTATATGTCACGTCCTCTCGGTGAACCGTTATCCCACCTATCGTTGTGTCGATAATCTTTCGTCTTATCCGCGCCCGGTCGAACATTTTGTTTCGTTCTGTGTTGTTTTCACAAGCTTCTTGGTATCTGTCTATCCTCTCTAGTATGTCTAAAAAATCTTCCATCTTGTCCCACTGAGTTGCAATTAATTTTTCCTGTACTTGTCTTGGCAACTTTTGTAATAGCACTTCCATTTGTTCAACTTCTCCGATAGGCTGATCTAGATGCCGTAATTCTGTCTGCATTTACTCACAAAAATTTCTCATACTCCCATCTGTCCTGTGGTAACGCTTGCAGTAGTAAAACTCACTTTTTACTTTTCGTTGTCGTCTCTGAGACCAGTACTTATCTCGGAACATTTGTAGAAACTCATTAAAATTATGACAGTTCTCTAAAATTTCACACCCCCACGAAAAAGCTTCGCTCTTCATTTTTCTGTGTACGTATTGCATTTTATCAACCTCTGACCATTCTATGGGCAAAGTTCTAGCATAAATTTTAACAAAGTCAGCTGGATGAACACTTCCGCCTGGCTCAAATATAGTTTCGAGTAACGATAATTGACAAGCATTCGATCCGCCGCTCACAATAATATTAGGCTGTTTTTTGACCTCTTCTAGATTTCCTTTTATGCTGATCATATCTTCGCGTATTTCCGCAACCCCGTCCGACAATTCTTCAAATTGTTGCTCTTTACATACTGTTCTACTAGAATGTTCAACGACCTGCCGTTCTACTCCTTATATTTTCTTATCACATTGTTTCTGACCTTCCAGAATCTTCCCCATCCCATTCTTAACATTCTTTTGATTTTTTTTTTTTTTTACATTTTCTAATTTTTCTTTAAATAACCTTTCGCTTTCTGCCACACTTCGAGTTACCATAGGAATTACGTTATGATGTATCTCTTCCACAATTTTTGTCGCATATTATTTTCAATTTTCAACATTTTGGTTTCAATTGTTTCGAATTTAC